>JAUBOD010000992.1:476146-500838 GCA_032353885.1 Nothura maculosa
CTAAAACCAGTAGCAGAAGAAAACCAGAGCCTCATACACCAAGAGGAGGCCTGACAGCACTTCCAACCGCTGCTCTCGGCCGCAGCCTGGAACAGTGCAAGAGGAGAGCTGGGGGTGTGAAGCTCCTCTCTCTTTGCTCTACACAAACCCTTCCTGTTTCCCAGTCAGCCAAGAGGACTCCCGCAGGAATCCTCCTTTACAGCACTGGGGATGCGAGCGCACAAAGTAGCCGGGGGAAGGAGGGGGAGCTAAAGAAAGATATTTAAATGCCCATTTGAAAATTCCCACTACAGCCAGCAGACCATTTTCCAGCTCTATCCTTTTTTCTTGAGTATCCTTGAGAAATGTAGCCTTAACTGGGATTTATAAAAGCTCTTAAGCATTCTTTTGTTTCTTAAAAAGCAAGACAAAAAAAAAAAAAGGCATCAAAACCCAGTTCATTCTGCTGGCTGCACAGTGCGAACTCCGTTCCCATTGACGCAGCCTGTCCTGCCTGCAGGCGCTGCCAGAGCAGTTGTTCACGAGTCGTGGCACGCGGCAGAAACCCCTTTTCTGGGAACATCCCGGGCAGGAATCTCGCAGTCTCCTGCACATGCTCAGGACGGGCTCTCTCAGTAGCCTGAACGGCATCACGGGCACATGGCCTCACAACCACCCAGAGGCTTCCCCGTATCAGTTAAGCAGAGCCAATGTTTTATCTTCCACATGCTCAAATGCTTCACACTTGCCTCTGTCCTCAGCGAGCTCCAGGAGGGCCTTGAGTGCTTATCTGATGGGAAGGAAGCGTCGAGGGCCCGTTAGTTCCTTAAGTGCATGAGCCTGTGCCCTGCTGCAGCGGCCACCAGCACTGCAGCCGGCCACAACACCAGCCTTAAACCCCCTCAAAGGAGCAGGGCTGGAATGGGCACAAAATGCATCACAGATCATTTTGCAGAGAAAAGCCAGCCTTTTTACAGAGAGTTAAGAGTTAACTGAGCAGTTCTGCTCTGTGAACAGAGATCACAGTGATCATGTCACATTACTAAAAGTGCTGTTTTTATCTTAAATGCAATATGGTTTCAATATGACCCAAAATCCCAAAACAGCAATAAGTACCTGGCTGGCTGATCCCCTTCCCAGAAATTATCAGGGGCTCAAAATCTCTTTTTCATTACTATCTCATTCCAGTTTCCCATGACTACTGCCCATGAGGTGTGGAGAGTCTGTGTATCAGGCACGAGCTGGAAAAGTACTTTATTTCTTCTTGCTCTACTTTTTCTTTCATTATTTTTTTATTGGGTGACATGTATCAAAGCACTCAAACTCTACAACTTTTCCCTCAGGCCCTTAACACACGCACGCACACACACACACACACACACACACACACACACACACACACGCGCACACACACGAGAAAAACATTCAAAAAACCCAGCAAAATTACAGTAAGAGTATCTCTACATTCCCTAAAACATGTATGATCATTCGGACCAATCTTTAACTAGTAAGTTTTTCTTTAAGCTACTCACCATGCTGCTAGTTTTCATTTATGTTTGCATGATATATGGTTCTATTTTGGACTGCCACGTGTTTTATTGTGGTGTATGTTATTTGCCCTCTGAAAGTCAAGAGATCTCCTGAGTAAAAGACACCTAGTAAACATGAAGAAGTGCAAAGGCCAAAACTGTATCGCCAGGAGGAGGAGGGAGCTTGGTCACACTCTGACACAAGCACAGGCAGAACTGTGAATCTGTTTACATGATGCAAGGAAGAAGAGTGAAAAGAATATTTTAAAACAGGGTCAAACAAGTCCCTCTTTACAAGGCTCTTATCAGGCAGCTGAGACACTAGATTTCTGGGAACACAGGCTAAAGTCCACGAAACTCAGACATCTGACCAGTAAATGCATGTCACTTTTTTAAACTTTTTTTAAGCTGACAAAATACATGTTGCTGTTGAGAAGTTACTCTCAACTTCTAAAGTTCCAAATTAGGGAACCTGAATTACTGAGCAAGAAAAAAATGACAAAAATAAAAACCCCGAAAGATGTCCGCCTATGCTAGACAGAAGTCAAAATTCCCAACTTCTTGGCCCTTCCAGTAGTCCAAATACATAAGAATGACACTTAAAGGAGGAGCTGAAAATCCCCTTGGCACAAAGGGCCCATAGAAGACATGCTCCTGAACGCAGCAGCAATCATCTCAGCTTAGTAACAACTCTTTGTCACTAGCACAAGTGAGAGAGGCTGAATCCCAGAATCTGGGAGCGCAAGGAGAGGTCTAGAGCTCCGCTGGGCTCTCGAGCCAAACGCCAGCACGATTGCGCTCGAGGCCAACCGTGTGAATCCAAGCTGGGAGCTGGGGGAGCATGGGATAGAATAAAGAGCAATGCCAGAAGTTTACAGGCACTTGACATTTTCCTTCTCAAAGTGCACCCCAACTCCATGCCAAGCACAAGCAGCAGAGACTTGCAGTATCAAAGGACGCAACTAGTGGAATTACAGGGTGGCATAAGGGCCATAATACTCCTCTCACACCAAGTATTTTGCAGAAAAGTTTCATAAGATCTTTAAAAAGCCATACTTTTTTTCTTGAAGCTACTTTTAAACTTTCTAACATTTCTGTAGCATTTTTTAAATGAAACCAGTAGAAATGTTTTAAATTTCATGGCAGTTTCTAAGATCCCAAGTGGAATTTTAAACATGAAAATCGTCACTACGGGAGCCTGATAAAAATCAGTGCAGAATATTGCTGCTCTCCAACTATGCAATCCCCACTGGGGCAGTCTATCCCAGAGAAGTACAGACTTAAAGGCAAGAAACATCATAGCTTTAGTCCGACTTCCTCTTACTTCTCCAAGCCCTACAAAGCAGAGCACAACACCACATTGCTGTTCTATGAGAGAAGAGGGCAAACACAATTATGTTAGAATTACCCCCAGACAAGAGAAAACCTGAACTACTAGAACTACATGTTTCAGCACCGCCTCACAGAGCCAGCCTCTTTTCCAGGGTCCATTAATCACACCTATGAGACAAGGAGCAAGAGCAACTGAGAGGTAATGGAAATTTTTAAGGCAAGAAAGTAAATTTACATTTGTACCAAATCAGTTAAAACACATACACATGATGTGCATTACTGTCTACTTCATTATCAAACTTCCTACAAATAGCTGGTTTCAGATGCACATGTAAAAGGTATTTTTCCATGAGGGCCAAAGGATCAAACTAACTGTGCTCAACACCTTCGTGCTAGCCATGCCCGAGACAGACTCAGCACAAGCCGGGCTGCCCAGGAACACAGACTGCATCTCCTCACTCACCGCCTGTGCAAAGGACTTAGGTAGATGATGAGGTAGATGATGAGAGGGAGGGCAGTGTGGAGGCAGGGAAGAGCAACTCTATTTTAGACTGTATGCTAGCAGAAAAACAACTCTGCTTGAAAAACTAATATGCTTTTAATTAAGAGGAGGTTAAATGGCTGCCCAAGAGTTGCCTGTTTTGGATGGGAGCCTAGGATGCTACTGGCTCCCTGTTGTGTCAACCCACTACATAAGATCATCTTCTTAAAGCTTGTGAGCAAGTTGAAGCCATCATCTGTTCTTCAATGTGTCCTTGATGACAAAATGAGAGGAAAATGTGGATCGTTCTTTTATGTCACCCACTAAAGAATGTGGGATTTGAGCTCTGGTGCAATCTCAAGGGGCAAGAAGAGCATCCCAAACCACTAGCGTATGTAGCCTTTCTGATTTTTTTTCCTTTACTCTTACAACAAAAACTTATCCCTTGTTAGGTAAGTATAGTATTTTTTGAAAATACTGTAACATTTACAGATCTAGGTTAAAGCTCTAGATTCTTTTTTTCTGAAACCAAGCAAACATAGTTATTTCTGTCCTCACAGAAAGCTGAATTCCTGTGAAGAAGGAGCCTTTACCAGTTCATCTGCGGTGTTAAGCAAAATGATTTTAGAAAGGATGACACGAGGCAATGCAACCCCATGGTCTAACTGTTCACTTGACACAGTGCAGGGCAGGAAGATGCTTGATCCATTAATGGCACATTTCTGGATCAGGAATATTGGAATCATTCTAAACCAGACTCAGATACCCCTATGCCAGCACACAGGTCATCACAGAAGCAAGTAGTGTGAAGGACAGATCCCAGTATTGTAAAACAAAACATAACTTGAGTAAACATGCAATGCTATTGTCCCATTAATCTAAATCTTAGGAATGAAAAATACACTGCAGTAGTTTGCTCATATTTCTTGGTTGCTCTGTGTATTTCATGTGATGGAAATTTAAAAAAAAAAGGTCTTTTTTCTTTCCTGTTTTAAACAAATGGAGGCTAAGTTTTAAGATTTCATCTTCCATCACACCTTTGTAAAATCAGTACATGGATAACAGATTCTATTTAAGGTTTTCTTAACCAATGGAAGCTGTGACAGAATTATAGGAAAACCTACAATCCTGAGCAATGTCGACAAGAATCAGACATCTCCACATGTCTGATATACTGTATGTACTGTATGTACTGTATACAGTGTATACAGTGTATACACTGTAAAAGGATATAACCACTCAGCTACTTTCTATTGCCAGAGCACATGCAAGTCACAGATGATACAGATGTCAAAAAGGAACGATGACCTGGCATTCCTTTTACACTCAGTGGATGAAGATAAAATGCAATGTGATACTAGTGATGCACATGATACTAATAAAACAATCAAGCCACCTTTTCATTTAAGCAAAACTGTAAGACAGCTTTGCAAATTTTCCTGCAACACAGGATGGCAGAAGTATTTAAAAGCACCACAGCAAATCACATGGGACACTGAGGGAGTAGATACACATATAGGCACAACACCTAATACAACCTTAGCTTTGGTCTGCAGACGCTGTGGTAATAAAATCAGTCAAAAGCAATAGCCATTTACTGCTGTAGATAAGTTAAGCAAGGAAAACAAACATCCCTTGCATGTTTAACCAAAAACCACTGTCCTAGTGGCGTTCAACACATTCACCTCTGCGACAGCCTCCCTGACTGAAGGGTTCAGGGGCTGTATTTGGGATGTGTTACACACTGTTGGTACTGGTCCTTTAGAACAGCAAGCAGGGAGCACCATGTATTTGCCAAGGGAAACAACAGCTGCTCTCCCCACATCCTCCAACAGCAAGGGGGCTGACTGGGGCACGCTGCAGGGTGAAAAGTCACACTTACTTCCTGAGTACTGCTTTGGACCCGGAGGAATTCTGGTTCCCATCATCTTCACAGCTTGAGGTCTCCAGGTTTCCATACCTAAAGAATGAGATGGGTGTTTAGAGCAACATCTATTGAATAAGAAAGGCCAAATAACTTAAGTTTTATACAATTACTGCAAACAGTTAAAGAGAGGTTTTAGCACAAACTCTAAATGTGTAATCTCACAGTTGGGCAAGGCACTTGAATATTTCTTCATTTAGAAGGAAAAATTACTAGAGAGACAGGCAGTATCTTCAACCTCAGCCTGTTTGCACATATGAAAAACAGAGTCCTCTTCGCCTGCACGCAAGACGAAGCAGCAGTTTCCTTGCTCACAGCTCCAGGACGCTGCCAGTTTTCACCCCATCCTCTCTCAGAGTGATTTTCCAGCATGCAGTGGGGCTGAACAAATCCCTCTCTCCCTCAGTCCACTCTGCTAGCATCTGTCATTCCTTCCAGCTCCAGGTGTCATCTCAAACAAAGCTACCGTGGTGGCAAATGGCCGCTTTTGCCCACACCACTGGCACAGTTGACATTAATGATCTATATTAGAGTGAAAACACCCCGGGGAAAGAGGCAACCGCAGACACAACTCCAGCTCCGAGACTGTCACCTCCGCGTGCAGCGCCTGGGCCTCGGAGGCAGGATTAGGTGCTCGCGCTCACAAACCGGGTGCTCATTGTTTCACACACAGCCCCATAAAGAATTTAATGGTTCGTTACAGGCAGCTTTAACGAAGGAAGACAGTTACTCCCAGTGCAGAACAAGGCAGGCTGATTTTACACACTTCAGTGTGCTTGAATAACTTTGCTTGTGAAGCACCTGTAGTTAATTAGACCAGAGTGAACATGGCAAGTGCACACACGATAAGTGTTTGTGATATATTGAGCAGGATAAGATAAAGAAAATATCATGAGCTGCTGGCTTGTACACAGAAGGGTCATGGCAGAACCATAACAAATTCATTCAAAGTATTTAGAAGGACAGAAGGAAGAGATGGCAGTTTTATGCTGCTCTAAGATATCAGCCTACAGCTTTATGCAAGAATCACAGATCTGTAAAGAAAAGCAACCAGTGCAATTGAATTCAATCTCATTCTCCCTTACAAGTTGGCCACATATACAAAGCAAACTCAAACTAAGCTGGAAATCCACCCAACAGAAGTAACGTAGCCACAATCGTAAGGAGTCAGTTTGGGCTTATTTAACCTTGAAAATACTATGGTGAAGCCATTTGCATTATCTGAGACAGCTCACTGAAAACTCAGTCTGGCACCTCTACATTGTGCAGAGACACAACAAAAATGATAAATTGTTACCACGAGTTTGTCCCTAAAGCTGAGAACAAAATCATAGCAGCACAGCCTGTCCCATGCACTGCTGCAACTAGGTGAGGGTTCCTGGGTCAGTGGGGAAGATTTCCAGAATGTCAGCATTTCATTTAACCAGTCCAGGGGGAAAAGGCATGGATAAAATCCTGCAGACTCTTATGTTTCTAACGGATTAAATTTTTCTCAGCTAGACCAAAATGATACTGCTGTACTACTGGCACTACAGGACCACAGAAGCATAAGACCCAAATTTAAGGAGTTCTTAAAACTGAAAGTCTCTTTAAATAGAGGTACAAACAGGATAAATGATTCAGAAAGCTAATCCAAACATAAAAATAAAAATGTCTACTTAAACTGACGATGAGGTAAAAATTAATTCTAGGCACAGCGAATAGCACCTTACTTGGTGTAACATTCACGGAGTAAGTTGTTACTTGGTACAGGAAGGGCTGTCAGTCTTGCTCTGAATTTTCCTGGAGCCGCAGTGGCACTTGTGCTTTCTCCTATATCCTCCCAAGCAGTTACACATCCTACCCAGGCTCCTTTCACAGAGATCGGTGCTCTCAAAGCTGCAAAACTGAAGGAATAGCTGCTCTGCAACCCCCTGCTTGCCTGAATTCACCACTTACCCTCTCTGGCCGCTCTTGGCTCAATCACACTCTCAACACTTATTCTAGTGTTTGCAATTCAAAATGAATACAATTCTCTATTTAATAAACTCAGGGAGAGGTAAGAACTGGCACACTGCCAAACACCTCAGAGAACTCTGCTTTGCTCAGCCGAGGCGTGCAATTCAACTTGCTTCCATTTATTTTAAAATCTATTGCTTTCAACAGTGGCACTTGCTTTTACCAGGCCTATATACTGTCCCCAGGCAAGACATTCACTGCACACAGGAACACAAGGGCTGCTCCTCTCCTCTTGCTCAAGGGAGAGCGTTTCACTCCTCGCAGTCATCTGCTAAGTAACCCAACCAAAACACTTTGTAACCGATAAGAAGGACATTTTTCCCCATCCTGAGAGAGACATGCAAGGAAAGCTTCCATTTTTCAATTACAGTGAGATTTTTATATTAATCTCTCATAACTTGCCATTAGCTCTTACAGGAAGATTTATTGAGATGACTCATGGTATCGTTCTGCCAGTACTCTGTGAAACAGCAGAGAGGAATGTGGAGAATGTTAGGCATTTGCATCTAAATCCCACCAGAGATGCACATGCTGATTTTTGCGATATAAATCAATAAAACAGCAATAAAAAGCAAGCAAATTTCTGTACCAAAGCTGAGGAGCATGCAAGATTTCCTGGCATTGCCAAACCTCAGGCTCCCTCTTGTCCTGCGCCAGCTTTGCACAACCAGCAGGGCATTAAAAGCGGGTTAGGAGGAGTTAATGACACATGTGATGCAAAGAGGAGCATTGCTGCATACCGGCCCAGCACTGCACAAAGAGCCTTTCACTCCGCGGGGCCGGAACGCGCTGCGCACAAAGAGGGACATGCGAAACAAAAGGATCCTGGAGCCCACAGACCTTTTCAGCCCGCTCGGCGTTTGGGAAGCTACAGATTCCAATCAACGGAGCCCACTAAGCAAATGAGATCAGAATGGAACAGCCAGGCCTGAATATTTAAATATTGAAAAACTGAAAATGCAGCCCTGCATTTCTGCCAAGGGAAGAGAGGAACAGCAAAGTAAATGCCCTTTAAATTAGTAGGAAATAAGAAGGGAAATTCAGTTCCCTGCTGAACTCCTGAACAAATCCTTTATTTAGGGTTTGACAGCCTACAAATGTCAAAACAAGCAGTAAATAACTGAAAGAACAGACAATTTGTAGGAATCATACTGTGTTTTGAATTATAACCACACAGCATCACTGAAATAATATCACAACTGAGGCCAAGATGATAAATTAGCTGGTGTATAGGAAAACAAAAGAGGAATGAAGAGATGCTACAGCAACAGAAGTGGGCAAGACACCATACCAAGTTACAGTCCTAAAACCTGCGGCTCTCCAGATGAAGAAATCACTCTTGAGAACCTCCTGAAAAACCCAAGGGCACGAGCTGAACATTCCTGCCCAGGAAAGAAGCTCTGGAAATGGCCCAAGACCATTGACCTGGGGGAAGTGATGAAAAGGGATGGAACAGGGAGCTGCTCAGACTATTCCTCATGTGAATGGGGCAGGGGAAATATCACCTGCCCCCTGGAAAAAGCTGGATGCAGCAGATTTCCTTACACGAACTTTCAGTGTGGGTTCACTAAGAACTAACTATGGAAAGAAGCCATAGACTCCAGACCCAGGAAAAACAGAATTAGCAAATGCAGATACTTCAGTACATGGGGATTTTTATTCATTATCCTTCAGATTTAACTGATCTTCCCATCCTCTGCCCTACATGCAATGGTACAGGCATTACCATCTTCTAGCTTTTGGAGAGCTGCATATCCTCTCCTACCCTGTCTACTTCCCACTCAAGCCCATTCCTTCAATACACCCTTCATGTTTACTTTTCATTTACACTCTAGTAAGCAATCCTCCAGCAATAGAAAAGAACTGAAGAAGCAGAACCAACGTGCTTGCTATCAGCTCTTCCAGCTCTAGTTCCTCATTCAAACAGTGTCCGTTCCCTTCTTCGTGGGAGGTACTTGCCTGCCTGCTTTGCCTTGCAGGCCCCATTTCCTCACTCCATAGAGGAGTTAGAAGAGCTTCTATCTAACATTTCCACATCAAAATGCTAAAATAACTTTTTTTTTCCTTTCAATTTTCCTATCAACTTCTCCTAAACAAACACAAAATATCAGAATTTATAGTGTTAACAACTTGGCAGATTATCAAAGTTGTGTAGTGCATTTGGGTGCCAAACTTCCATGAATACTGAAGGGAATGTGAATGTCCAATCACTCTTAAATAGCTTTTAAAACACAAGCTTCTTCCTTCTTCTCACTTTTCAATTTACTAGCTTAGGTCCAAAGCTGCGTTTATTTTGATTTCTGAACTTTAACCTAAGATTACATTTAGGTTCACTTGTCTATGCTGAAGGAAAATCTACATACAATCAAAATAATAAATAGGGCTGGAGGCTCAGATCTAATAGAGAGCAAAAGCTTAATTTGAGCAGATTTGCAATCTCCAAGAAATGTTAAAAGTTTCCCTGAAAGCAAGGAACACAATCTCAGTATGTAAAAGAGAGAAATATTAAAGACAGGACTTTAAAGAGATTTCTATTAACAATTTACAGCTTTTCCTTGACCTTTTCTGCAACTCCTTGCACGGCAGGGCAGAATCCACCTGCAGAGGCCTCTCGCCTTGCGCAGCCGGTCTGCGTGTGCCTCGCTGTGCTGACACTGCTAGCACGGGATGTGGGAGTCGGAAACCCCGCCAGTGCAACACGCATGTGTGGGATTCCTGCTGGGAAGCAACTGAATCCATGGGTGTTTAGCTTCGGGAGGACACAGTCTCCTGCTCTCCTACGCAATGGGAGGAAGATTAAAGGCAACACAAGCAGCATGTGTGTCTCTCTAGCCCTACAAGAGGAAACAGCACTAACTGCACTCCAGCTTCAAGAAGAAATGAGAATTGCAGCAGAACCGCCAGTGCCTCCCCCTGAATTCCCAATGCTTCTCAAACCTCACACACTGCAGGGCACAACATCACCCTTATTTCAGCAGAGTAAACGCCCAACTGGGCTAGGGAAATTGTTAGAAAGATCTCACAAAACCTTATCACGATGCAGACTCATTTAAGGAAAATGCACATTATTCTGAATTACTCACACACTAAAAAGTTTCTCTCTCTCTTTTTTTTTTTTTTTTTCCTCCTGACCCACTATGTCGGTGTCTCTCAAGCACAGCAGCTGCTTGGACATTTGTCTCTGCCACTTGGGCAAGAGCATCTCACCTTTCTTGGCCAGAAAGAATATTCCATGCCCCAAATCCAGCAGAACAAGAGAACCATCCACAGATTCCTATGTTACACTGACACAGTGAAGGAAGGAGGGAGGGAGGGAGGGAGGGAGGGAAGAAGAAGGAAAGGGAGGAAGAGAGGAAGAGATGAACTCTTAGGATTTCCTAGGAATTCTATCATTTATTGGGAAAAGCTGGAGATAATGGAGCCAAGGTCAGACAGCCCAGAAGCCTGCAAGGACATACAGCAGCACACAGGACTCCATCTTTCCTGGGTCCTTGTCTTCAAATCACCAACACAGCTGTGAATAACAAGGGCCTCACTTCTCAGAGGAGAGTATCAATTTTCCCATTATCTATCTGAATCCTCAAAAGAAATCCATCACAGAACACCTGCACACACATTTCAATGGCAACAAAGAAGCGAGTCCTGTCTGCTCAAGTTTGTTGCAGTTAATGCTTCCTCCTGGTTTTACTCCTCTCACGCATTCCTGGGAAAATCTAGGAAAGATCAGATCAGACTCAGAAATTAGACTTGCCACTTTTTCCATGCTGCAATCTAATTATAACGTTACAGATCTAATTCCTAGATATGAAAATATTAAAAACTTAATTGCAGAGTTAACTAAGCTAAATGGCACCACAAACTCAATTTATAGCTACCTTTACTGCATTAAGCTGGGATTTTTACAGGAGCCTAAAGAGTTTAGGCATCTCATGACCAATGGTTCTCAGAATCTGAGTAATTACTTTCTTCGGGCTGTTTTTAAAATCCCATCATTAGCGCCTATATTTAAAAGCAATATGCAAGCAGAAACTGTAGCATATGCTGAGCAAACTTCATCATGATCTTGAGTTTTTTCCTCCTCCTCGTTTCCTCTTTTGTAAGTATCTGATTTTATAACCTCAGTGTCCCACTAATCTTGCAGGTTTCTATTTTTTTATGATACTTTTTTCCAAGGGAAAGTACAGGGGAGCAGAACCATTACCAGAACCTATGTGAAGAAGCCAGATTCCCAAAACACTCTTCCATCATCTTTGTGCAGCCAGCTTGAATGTTTGAGCCTCAACACTAACGTCTGGTGATGAAGCACACAAAGCCAGCACAGTGGCTAATGGGCTAAATGACTGTAGGATGGACTGCCCTGCAGCAGATTACCCCCCTGGCCCCAACAGTGAGTTTAAAATTCTTCAATTCTCAATTGCATGCACATTATTTAATTACCTCAGCAGTCATTAAGGCACAGAACTGACAACTCCAGAGTCTGATGCTCCCTTATCAAGAGACAAAGCTGGAGAGGCAGCAGCAGGGAGAGCCCAGCCCAGCGCCCAACTCGCCCCTCGGTCGCCCAGGGGCAGCGGGGAGCCGCGCTTGGCTGCTGGGTCACAGCGCCCAGAGCACCCGCCTAGTTCAGGAGAACAGGGCCAGGCGCTGGAGCAGCCAGCCCGGGCCAGGGCCAGGAGCCCCTTCCCACAGCTTGGCACTGAGCAAAGAGCTTCCATTAAGGACATGGTGTAGCCTCTAGGACCAAGGTTTCTTTTTCCCCCAAACCACTACATGCTCAGCATGAACCCAGGTTAACGGATTTGATAAGAGATTCTAGCCTTGCCTACCAGATGCATGGCAGTCTTTATAATTAGGCGAATTAGCTAGTGAAAGATAAAAATTGCCCACGCCCTGAGGACAACAAAAGCCACTGGATACAGACATGTAATCTGTGTAATGTCACACAGACATGCAGGTCAAACTCCAAGTCTCTGCAAGGCAAGAGCTGCATCCTCCCTTTGACTCAGTATTCTCCTACATTGCTGCTCACCAGCATACTCCTCTCAAGCCAAGAAAGAGCCTTTAATTGAAATTACGAGTCTGTACAATCAGGTTTAGAGTCATCTTTAACTAGCAATTTAGATTACCGGAACCACTCAAGTTCTCAATGATTATGGAAAGAAAATTCCCCTAAATATAAACCAAATTAATACAGGAGAACCTCAAAAGGCATGAATGAGCAGTCTGGGAACCTACAGACTCAAAGCAACGCTCTGTTAGGGAAATAATAGTTAAAATACACATTCTGGGTAAAAGGTACAATTGGAAAAAATATTATTGCTTTTTTTTTTTTTAATGCAAATATTTACAATAAAGTTCCTTTTTCCAAAATTGAAATTCATCATACAGGATCACTAGCAGCTGAAAGAAACAGCGTACATGAAAACAACTGTTGATATCTGTGAATCTGCAACTGTTCAGCATCTTCCAGGCTAACAGAGCAGAAGTTTCCCAATGCTGTCAGTTTGAGAGTCAATATGGCTTTAAGTTCCTGTAATGAACATCAACTAGGTGACCTTTTCTATTTTCTCCAGAAATAGTTATCTCCAAAAAGAATCAAGAAAAATAAAAATGAAACTTTCAGAAGGATTTACACATTCAGAAAAATGCTTCCTCATCACTTTTAGTTCTCTGTAAATAGATGCTGTCAATCAGAGTTGGCATGTGCTGAGAAGTAATGTTCACAGGAGCAAATCTAACTGTGCAGTCTGCTCTTTTTTCTCATCTGACATCTTACCTGGCTGTGAAGTTCTCACAGTTACTCTGCTTGAGCAACCAAGTTGTTATTACAGTCACAGCAGGCCTGGCCGCCAAGCATTTCAGCGTCAGTATTAATTGAGCCACATAACATTCCTATGAGGCAAGCAGTATTACACTCCTCAGATACAAAAGAGAGGCATGGACAGCTTAAACATGCCTTGTTCTGTATCTGCCTAGCGGGAGAGCCAAAATTAAAGCCTAGGATTTCTAAAGTTAGCCTTCTACTTTACATATAATACACCAGAACAACTATTTATGTGTATCATTTGATTTTGAAAATGCAATAGATAACACACTCCTCAAACAAGATCACCTAAGACCTAGCTATGACTGAGTTAAAATTCAGCTACTGTCATACTGTCTAAGTATTTATATAGATAGAGCAGATGCACTTTAATAATCTTACTAGAGAAGCTGTCTTACAGCACTGGGCAAAAATTTGCCCGCTATTCATGTGAATAAGAGTAGGAGATGGTTTTACTTCGGTTTGTGCAGTCCCTATTCAAATCAGCAGACACCAAACAGAAGAATTAGATCTTGAAAATCCTAGTACCCAGCAGTATGTAAGAATCCCAATAGCTTGACATCTGCACTAGGTATGACTTTATAGCAAATGCATTCCAGTTCTAGGAGGAAAAAAGCTACATTAATTTCCTTGTGCAAGTTCCTGTTTAGTTCCTCAGCAGGCAGGTTCTCCCACTTTTCCAATCTGGTGACCATGTTTTAATAAGAGTTGTGAGCAGAAGGCCATTATTGACTTTAAAAATTCCTGAAAGGATTTAATTTCTGTCAAGTGAAAAAAGGCTCTGTTTCCACTATCTCCTGACTCTTACCTGTCAAGGAGAAGTTCCAGTACTTCCTTAGTAGAAGCAAAGCCTCTGTAGGTTGACAGAAAGATACTGATGTAGGTAAAATCGTTATCCCCAAAAGCTGTCAGGAGGTTCTCCACAAGTTTCTCCAAAGTTCCAGCTTTAATGGTCCTGATCTTACACGTTTCATATTGGCTGACAGTATGTCCTGGAGGTAACTGGTCCCCTTCAACCTACAAAGTTAAAACAGAAAGAACAAAAATCAGAAAGAAGCCAGACTCTTCACACAGCTGTTACACTGAAATAGAATAAACTATGTCTTTTCATGGGGTACTTTTCTAGTTGTCAGTCTCTCTTTACTTGCTGAACTATTCTATTGATTTATGTCTCTCCAATAGCAAATGCTCTACCAAATAACAGAGTTCTTTTAGAAAGTTTACCTTTATTTAAAATCCCTGATATGTTCCACAAAGCATTTTAGATTCTGACTGCTATCAAGTCATCATATAATCTCATAATATGTTATGTAAAATAAAATTCATTATCCCATTAATTAGGTAGCTCAAGGAAACAATTGGGGATTCAGTCTCACTTAATTTCTGAATCAATATTAATATTGATTATAGCTTTAGTATCAGAACCCTTTGATTCCTTTGGTGAAGTTCCAGTTTTGATTTGATGTACAAAATCTAAGGTCACGAGCACATCTGGTCATGAAGCATTTCATAATATTTTTTGCAAGGAAGCTGTCATCTTTGTTCTCTTGCAAATCTGCCACTGTGACCTTTTGGATTCCCTCTAGCCCTCTCTCAAATTCTATTTGGGTACCATAATTGTTGACAGATCTCAAGCTTGGTGGGGTGGGGAGGCTGTGGTGTTCTTCCTCCCCAGTATTTTGTTTTACTGCTTACACGCTGTTTCATGTCAACTGAAATAACTATACACGTTACCTAAATTACATCACTGTCTAGAGCACAGTTCAGCACATAACCCTTGGGACTGCTTTAAGTACTTTATTTTCAGACTGTATATGATAACAAGTCTTTAAAAGGGGAAGAAAACATCAACAGTAATCTGACAGAAAAATTATTCATCTTTCCAGTTGCCTATCTCCGGGTGAGAAAGTGGTCAAGAGAACTAGTGTAAGAATGGCCGGTTCTGGGGATAGCAGGGACCAAAGTGCCCAATGCACCTTCTGCTCGAGATGAGCAGGCTGCCATGCACTTGTCCCACTACCTTCAACAGCTACTACATGGTTTATCACCATTTAATGCATTCAGCACTAATAAACACACACATGCTGCGGGAAGTAAACTTGTCCTGGCCAAGAACAGACAACACAGTCTAGTCTCTGCATGGTCAATTCTCCTGAAATCTCAAGATAAAGCTGAAGTTGGTCCCATTTCCATTGCAGCACAACTCCACAGCAGAACCTCTGCACAGCCACCCTCACTGTGAGCTTTCATCTGTGTTGATGCTCTTGCTGAATCACAACCTTCCCTTCCTGGGGAAGGGCTTCTGGTGAATCATGACACACAAACAGTAATGAGATATCATTAGGTCATTTCCTACATAAGCCTCACAGTCATCATTCATGATTTAACAACTCTTTTGGGTTTTGAATTTTGAGATATTCTTCATAGAGGTGCTGGACTACCAACACTGTATCGAGAGGCTCCTTTGGTAAGTAACAATACAACCCATATTTTTAGCTTCTCTGTGGTTTCTTCCCACATTCCTCAAACTCATCTGAGGGAGTGAATGCTGTGTTCAGTCACAGGCCCATCTGATTAAAGGTTTACTCTGGAATTTGCCTAATAACATGCAAGTTGGAAGTAGCAAGGATAATAATATTCCAAATGTTAACACCTTGGTACTAGATTCAGAACACAAAGAAAAAATATGAATAACCTTTTTTTAGTCACTACATAGGGTCTACTGGCAATACACCAAAAATTCAATTCATGAAGTAATGAAGAGCTGCTAACCCATATACTGCACACTTGGTCACGACCTTCTAGTGGTCCTAAACTACTTACAATAGAAATCCTTTCTTCTCTTAGAAAATACAAACCTCTTTAATATTAGTCTAAAGCTCTGTAATACTTGCACAAGGAAATCTTGTTTCCTAATTTAAGAATGTCCAACAAATTCAGGTGTAACATTAAAACAGTATTTGCTGTTTGCATACAGAACAGATCAGGCAGGGAAAGGGACTGGCAAATAATAGTTTCACCAACTCTAAAGACCGCAGCGAATTATGATTTATTTTTAGCAGTACCCCACAGTGATCTGGTCATTTTTGGTAGAAAAATAGTCTCTTTGTCTCTAGGAAGTCCTGGAAGAGCCTGGAACATCTCGCAGGATCAAGATGCAAGGAAGCCCTCCACAGATCACAAATACAGACATCGTGGGCAAGCAGAGGTGCAATGAAATACATAGCTAAATCTCACCTGTAAGATAACACTACTTTATATAAGCCACTGAAAGAAGCTTCCATGCAGCTCCATAGTGTCCTGGACTGGAAAAGCAGCCTGGCTGAATGTTCTCTCCCCTCCCTTTGCCCTGACATATTAAATTAAGGCCATATTCTGATTTTACTGTGTATAAAATCTCTCATCCAGTGATAAGATGTGCCAGACATGGGAAGAATGTGCTTCCAAGATTAATACATGCACAAAAAAAATTCCTTTAACTGCAATCTCATCAAGACATTACAATGAGAGAATGCTTTAAAAAAAAATCAATTTCAACAAAAACACACTCAAACCCTGAAACATTGAATTTGTCAACAAACCACTGAAGTGCTAGAAGTCATTTTCAGAGACATTCAGAGATTGTTTGTATCATTTTTGCAAGCCTGCCTGCAAGTTTAAAAGGAAAAGGACTTGGCAGACGAGCTCAATAACAGACTTTCAGAATAAGACCTTGTGGGCCGAGCTTGCGTGCTAACAGGAAGCTGCTCAATCTGGATTTAATCAAGAGGCCATCTCTTCCCTGACATAACCAGGCTAACCAAAGGCAAAAGCCTTTGCGTTTGCTTTGGCTGCTCACAGGAACACTGCACGCACTATTAAGAGACACTCCTAAAGCTCTTTCCAAGTTTTGATGGCATTACACAGTGAACATTTATGCAGTGACAACTAAAGCCACCAATAACTACTCGCCGTTTTATGCACTAATGAAGCCTGCACTAATGAAGATTGGAAGAAATTCCAATCTTGCCTTGACTTATTTAATGCAAAGAATTGTGCCCCTAACACCCGTGAGCTTAACTGATAAACAAATAGTTTCCCCAAGATAGGTAGCATCTCTCAAAGCAAAATTAGAAAGATTAAAATGAGGTATACTCTTTCAGTTAATTTTTCAGGCTGTGCAGATAACTAATATTTTTACTAGCCCTGTGCAATGAGGTACATGCAGGGAAGTCCTTCACTCTAAGTCCTACAGCACAAAGTTGTAGTCAAGTAAAATTTGTTGCTGAGCCATGAGAACTCCACGTAGAGGGGAAAAAAAAAAAAAATCAGGTTCAAAATGTCCTTCAAACACAAACTGACTCCCAAAAGAGCTGCAATAGCCTCGGAGATGCCCGGTCCTGAGGGATCTGTGATTTGCTCTCAGGATGGCTACAGTGAAGGGCCTGACCTTGTAATCACCATTGCAGAGTCCAGCTTCTGGATCTACCGCGAACCTTGCTGGCTCACCCAGGCTTTGTGAAATAACAACATATCCAAGAGCACAATTGCAGGAGAAGGAAAAAACACAGGCAACAACGTAACCTTCAATAGATGTCTGCAGTAAGCAGGCTCTAGGTTCCCAACTATTAACACATCTTAGCAAGCACTGCACTGAGATGCTGGGGTCCAAAGTAGCTCAAATTCTGACCAGGCTGCTGCCCCAGGGGGACATGCAGAACAGAGGTCATTATTTCAGAAACAGCATGGGAAGCAACTTCATTTAACCAAAAAGCACAAACCTGTATTTTTAAACTGAGTATTATCTGTTCAGCATCTAAAAGTGAAAATCATGCAAAGAAATTGAATACTTTTCATTAGGCAGACTGAGAAAATTGAAAGGAAACAAATGGGAGGAGCAATGATAAATCAGATTTCAAATATGCTTCAGGCTTAATCATTTTAAACATTACTGATTTAGTAAAACCTTGTTTAGAAATTCTGCAAAATGATTTTGAAGAGCACCTAAATAACTACTGTCTCTTCAATCCCATTTTAGCTGCCTTGATAGTTTTATTCTTAAGTGCCTTTCACTTTCATTGATGCATTTTCCACTGTTACTAACAACTTACTTTATGGACAAATCCTTTATGCTGAAATAAAATTGCCTACATTTGAAATAGTTTATAAGTAAAAGTAACCAAAAATAAGGTACTCTAATCAAAAATGACTGTTTTATTTCATTCTGCCTGCATATCAATCCCTACCAACACCATGAATAACAAAAACCAAATCATGGAATGAATAAGCCTCAAAAGCCCTACCCTGGGAAATATAAGAAAAGAAAATACTATAATATTGTTCATTTAACAAGTGGTCTATATCACTTAAAGACGCCCGTGCGGATAGAGTCTGTTTCATAAGGAAAGTAACAAAAATAAAACACAAGAGACAGGTGAAGAGCAGGGAGCAAATTTGAGCAGTAATAAGACTTCAGGACACTCTATAATATAAACTCCTACTCACTTTGGCCAAGTACCTTTGTAAAGAATCACTTTCAAGATATTAACAGCTACTTTGACATAACACTGTCTTCCAATAACCCTCATAATTAGTAGTTTGCATATTGAGTCTGTCCAGCCTCTGAAAAGCAGAAAACAAGGCACCCCATCTGCAAAGGAGCAGATAAGATGCCAGCTGCAGCAGCTGGCTGCCATGCTCAGCTGGCTCAAGCACACACAGGTGATGGGGGCTCCTGCCCTCCACACACGCAGCAGGAAAGCAGCAGTTCTGCGCTGGCACTACCACACAGCGACCTACGTGAGGGCAGCAGTGCGTGCACTAAGCGGACCAGAGTCGGCCACAAGGATTCCTGCTGCACTCGCTCCCTTGTGCATCAGCCCTGCAGCCACATCTACGCGCCCTGCATTCGCCACTCTCTGCCCTCGGCTCCTGCACTGAAGAAGCTGCCTTAGAAGCTGGCAAAGTGGCTCCAACGAGACTCGGAATTGGAGGCAGATGTTCCACTATGTGAGCCTGGAGCTTGGAAACAAGGTTTGGGTGGTCAGCAGGCTCCAAGCAGCACACTCTCCCTTGCAAGGAAGGGCAGCTGCTCCTGCCATACACTGGACACAGAAGGAAAGCAGCACTCTGTGCAGCACCTTCTCTGCTTTCCTACCTCCCACTTCCTTGCTCGGGATGCCACTGAGAATCAGAATTCTGCATGCTGACTGAATGAAAATTACAACCAAAATAACTTTATGATCCAACTAACAAAATAACTGATCCGACAGCTAGGGGTATTCCTAGATTTCCAAAGTTCTACATCTCTCTTTTCTTCTCTCACCACATAAACAGCCTTTCTTGGCAGCAGCCCAGAGTTTCCAGGACAAATTAATCCCATGATCAATTATACAAAAAGTATTTTCCTTCTCTCACATCCTTAGAGCTCATGGACTGCCACGTATCTGTCTGAAGAGCTGGCAAACAGTAACAAAAGCAGTGGGTCTGATCCAGAAGCAAGAAAAAGCCTCTTACACAAGCGCTCTTGCTCAGTTAGAAGCCTTTCACTCGAGCACCTTGCAGCTACTCAAACACACTCGAGGGAAAATCAGAAACACCAGGCGCACTGAGGCGCTGAGTGGTGCATTCTCACACTTTCTGAAGTTATGCAAATTCAGACTCATTTGGATATCAGGGAAATATGTGGAATGAATCAAAGCACGAGGAAAGAAGCCTAATTTACACATCAGCTCTTGCTGCATGCATCTAGAGGGGTTTAAGCAAGTGTATAAAGCAGTTAAATCTTCAAAGAGGTCTACATTAAAAAGGCATTACCACACTCTTAAAAACAGCGTGGGAAATTTCAGCCAAGAAAACACAAATTCCTCCTCTGAATATGGCCCATTTCTTAGAAAGCAGCAAAGGAATGTAGGCCATATCACGCAGGAAGAACGAAGCACTCCGAGAGCGGAGGTTAACTTACACATGATCCAAGCTTTCTCTAGAGACCAAAAACGGCACCAAAATCATAGCTATAAGCTTCATCTCTAGCCATCTCACATGCATTACACACCTTCTCTTTACTCACTGCCCACAGAAGTTCCTTCTTATTCCAATTCTCCCCTGCTTTCCTAGAAAAACCTCTTACAAAGAAGTTAGGAAAAGCCTTCTCCCACTTCTCCCTTTTCTAACTTAACACCTTCTTTGACTTAAGTGATCCTGAAGCATCAGGATACTTTAGCCCTCTCCATTTCTGCGTTTTGTGTGTTTCACAGCTCCTCACCTCAATTTCCTTCTCTCACAAGCATGCCAGGGATATGCTATTTTCATAAAGGAGCTTCTGCATTTATTTTCACACTGGTAGCAAAATGCCATCACACGCCAGCAGCAAGGACACAAAGGCACAACAATACAGTCTGAGTTACCAACACACACTTTGCAAATAGAATACTTAAAAGATTGTTGTATTATTCTAAAACTATATGACACACTGATATGTGTCATAAGCCGCCAGGCTGAATACACATTTTGTCATGTGATAGTGGAATTCAATCTTAGTGGCTAAATCTGCTACAGAACAGCTAAACAAACTCTGAAAATGTTGTGTAAATGGCTAAGACCATGCCAATTATCCAACCTTAAGAGCTTTTCTAATGAACATGTATAGGTAATAACCTACCTTTCTTACTTTAATGAGCTAAGCAGCTTAGGCTAAATTACTGACCTAAAAGCACATGCTAGACCCTGTTAGCCTTTCCCGAACTTCCTTTGTATGCAAACGTTAAGAATACGATACAGGGCAGACTGTATAAACTAGTACCAATTAGGTTACTCCTTCCAGCGACGTGTCACAATAGCACTGCCTCTATACAAAACATTTTCTGGTATTTGTATTAATGTGGATTTCAGAAACCTGTGCACTGGGCCTTCCCCCCTGCTTGAGACACCTACATTAGCATCTCCCTAGATATAAACAAAAATACGAATAAAATAATACAGCTGCTAAGTCACCTTCCAAGTCCATAAGCAGTTCCTAGGTCTTCTTGAAGTTGAAGGGTTGGATCTTCGAGTCTTTGCATACTTCCTGTCCCCACCAGGCTTATGTGCTACTTTCCTCATCCAGGGATGAGCAACAGTTCCAAAAAAGTGGTTGTTGGATGGTTCCAAAAAGCTGGGGTAGTATAGGGTAGATCAGACTAGATACCACAGGGCTGTTTCAATACAGGTGAGTACCTAACTACTTACTACAGCCACAGTATGGTATTAGCACAATAATCATGACCATACACAAGTTGAAAAATCTATATTACCTCATATTTCTAAACTGTCATAAAGTTAAAGATGACAAAGATTCTACATCTACACAAAGAAATAAGAGAAAACTGTCACTACACTTCTTTTGTGAAGCACTGGTCTGTGAAACTATTAGCCCTGGTCCTTTCATGAAAAAGGCTAAAGCAAAATATGCTGCATTTGTTTTTACGGTGTAAAGAAAAGGATTGTTTAATATTACCACTAACACATATTTAACAGGGCAAGAGTCAGGCCATTTTATGAAAATACAAGATCAGCATTAAAAAGAAAAGATTTTGACCATTAAAAAAATACCTATAAAGATCATTTTTCATTACTGCTTGTACTGTGGGTAGTCAAAGATGGTATTTTTTCTGCAAGAAGCTATAGAATTAGACTGCAATTTTATTTGTAAAGATCACCATCACTTTCTGCTCAGTGAGTAGGAACAAAGGAGGTCCTGTATGAGACAGCAGGCAACCCTGCTGAACTGAAAAGGGATTTAAAGATGTCACAAGTAATAATTCTGTTGCATAACAGTAACATGAATACACATTACATAAATCAATATGGCTTTATGCATCTCAAACTGGATTGCTAGCTTTCCTTGCAAACTATGAAGCTTACTCAAATAATACATAGAAGTTAAAATTATAGAGGCTCAAGAAGTTGATGCAAAATGCTATTTCAGTGTAAGCAACAAGGCACAAGTGATAGGTTTCAACTGTACAGAGAGCTGTGAAATAAAATTGTCAGTGCAAGGAGATGAAAGGCATTCTGATAGAAGGGAAACTACTTAGCAGAAGGCTACAACTCAGTTTTTTAAATTGCAATTTGTGGTATTTATTGGAAGAAAAAAAAATAAAGGGAAGGTTCTTATGGGTAATTATTGAGAGCAATGAGCAATCTCTATTGTCAAGTTTTTTTCAGCCTTTTTTTTTTAAAAAAAAAAAGTCAACATGAAACCATTTTTATGACCATAGCATGAGAACACATCTAAACTTCTAAACTCTTCATTGCAATGCTTGTGCTTTTTACTACTCTCTATTTTGAAATTAAGTGCTCTCTTCAGGATGAGTCTTGAGTGGAGAAAGCAATAATAGTAAGATAATGTTACCTAATATTAAAAATTTCCAGTTTGAACATGTATTTAAGCACTAGAAAAGTCAAAAAATATCCAATTATTTCTTTAGGCTAGACTGCACTTTTACTATATTATCTAGATATCCCAGGGCATCTGATTATGGAAATCCTTCTGATACTTCTCTCTTGGACACACACACCCACACATACATATTCTCTGTGTGTAGGCACATATATCTGTGTGTGTGTCTGTATGTGCGTGTTAAAAGACATGCATGTGTCTATGCACCCTACATGCCACAGCAACATCCTTGGGTAAATTTCACAGGTATATTCTCTATGACAAACTCTGTATATGTATGAAAAAAATGCATATGCATATGACAAATATGCATACAACACACCTTTAAATGCAAACTAGAGCACATGGCCTTTAATCCATCTCTTCTAACATTACAGAAAGTAGCAGCAATTACCTGAGCTAGTGCTGAAGCCTTGGTGGATGTCTGCATTTCAGTTTAAGAATGTAACGCTTGAGATGAACTCAATTCCCTTCGGCAAAACACACAAAGCAAAACACACACTAAATTATATGAAAATAGTGAATTGGGATTCAAAAGATGCATAAATTACAAGCCAAGGAGGAAAGATATAAAGAACAAAATAACTTTGGTTATGAGATAAAGCAGAAGTCCTCCACGTTACTGTTCATTCTTTTAGGGGCATGGAGGGGAGTGCTGTTGTTTAACTACACAACAGGATTTCATATTATACCTGAGTTCTTCTCCATCCTGCTCCAGCTCTTTGGCCACCTGCTGTTTTCCTCAGAAGGCTGCTCTATGCACCAAGGAGAACACAAGCGTGCCAAGGTTTGTTCACACATTGAAGCGCACAAAACGGAGCCAGGAGGGCGAAAGCGCGGCTGGCGTCAGCTGGGAGTAGTCAATGGGTCAATGTTCAAGTGTAAGATCTGACTCCCAAATTAAGTATGTTACTGTTATGTAGGAAATGTTTCCAACCACAGCACAATAGCTACCACGTCAAATATCAGATACCATCCTTGCCCTGCAGGGTTTCTACTCCAAAAAGACAAACTGAGCAGCAAGTAGGGCCAGAGATAGTAAACCCAGCTTGCAGACAAAGAGCTGCGTGGGCATATCTTCAGAATCATTCTCTTATGATTACGCTGTATATGCATGTAGTATTTCAACTGATTTTCAAATGCACCACAGGAGCACCTAGTTAACTATTTTTTTGTGCCAAGGAACAGGGTTAATGCTGACAGGTGCATGGAGCTGTCGCTGGCACCACAACGGCAGGCATGCTTTGAAGCGTGACCTCCTCACCTAGCAAGTCATGAATACCACAAACACTCGAGTCAAAACTGTAAGTCAGTATGATTCAGGAAAAACGTGGGGCACATCCCCCAATATCTAGAGAGGGGTAAAACTCTAGGCAGCTCTTTAACACGGGACAGTCTATATCCATGCCAGGGTATACGGATAGTCACCGGTTTTTAAGGGAAAGAGGAACCATTGAGAGCAATCACCAAGCATGAGCTACAGCACAAAATACAGCACAAATCTCCAGTGTGAAGCCCAGCAGCTGTGATAATTAGAACATATCTCAAATCATTCCACTGTTTCACATTGGTTAACTGTTCTGAGACCTCTGAATAGAGAGCACCACTTTATTATAAAAATATGTTGTTATACTTGCACAAAGAGCCCACGAATTTCCAAGAAAGGAAGAAACAGTTAGAGACGACGGGGAAAAAAAATCAAAACTTTGCAAGAAAGGCAGCTGTAAAAAGCAGCTGAGTTTGTAGGAGGGGAAAAGAAAATAATCCTTTAGAGTTCAACTGCTTCCAGAATTAAAAGGTGGGAAGAATGCAAGAGGAAAGCAGATGAAAGAACAAAATCTAATAACAGGATCACTCTGAGAAAGCATTTAAAGTGCCTACACCTTATTAGTGTCACCGTGGCTCAGCGGTGACATTGCTGGGTGTAGTCCATAGGCTGTGGATTCAAGGACCAAACCAGCACTTGGAGTCACTGCAAGCAGCGAGAGAGCAGGTCACAGCCCAGGACAGATGACACTGTGCGTGGTGTATGGAACAGCCAGGGCCTCAAGATTAGGGGAGAGAACAGGGGCTCAAGCCATGATCTTGTTCTTGACTGAAGAGACTAGAAGAGTCAGGCTTGCACCTGCATGAGGTAGCGTATGCCTCTCCAAAATTCAACAAGACTACAACACAGAGCAGAGGCCAGGGTGTATCAGGAGGGTTCT
>JAUBOD010000992.1:527712-546673 GCA_032353885.1 Nothura maculosa
GTTTAGTCATCAGGCCATGAGGAGGGTGCAACAACTGCAGACTGATTTGCTAGACCTGAAGCTACAGAGGTATCTTGTGCCTGCTGAAGAACTCCTAAATCCAGAGTAGTTTTGCAGGTTGTAAGTTAATAGGGAGACAAAAAACTCGTAACTGCAGTGGCGAGACTCCAATGAGTTTGTGAAACACTTAATTTCAAGACCTTTTAGAATCCAGAATCAATTAAGCACAGAATGTGAATTAGCAAGAAAATGGTTGAGTGTAAAAACACATACTAGGGAATAATCTAGAACATAAAAGCACCTCAGCAAACCTCATATTTGGAGTTTTGGAAGAGACATACAGTAACCTGGAGATGTGGGTTATTTTGAAATCCCATAACTCAGATCTGAAACAAACTAGTTTTATGATACTTCCTCAGAAAAAGATTTTGTACAGTACTGACCAAAATAAATAAAGACAATATACAGCTGATTCTTAAGAGAACCAGAAGTCAAAAAAAGACCTCTGCAAAACTGTTACAGAACTGAAGAGCAGGCTTCCCTGAAAGGAGAAAGTCACAGACTTTGGAATGAGAGGATTTGTAGCCACTTACTGTCCCATATTAACATGCACACTCTTGGTATTTCCATTTATACTAAATAAATAGTGGACTACTTATACTAAATATAGTGGACTGTAAGTTTTGACAACTAAAAATTTATCTTAGATAAATTTACTTTTCACCCTAAGTGGAAATTCTGTCTTTTAACTTGGGTTTTAATACAAAAGGCATTACATATCCCTTGACAGATTTATATGAAGATAAGAACAATAATAAGAAACACAACAGTGTTTATGCAGCAGATAGATACCATGTAAGCTGTGCAGCGTCTGAAAGGAAACTGCCAGAGGGTAGAAAAAATGCTACCTGGAGAAAAGACGGAAACTGAAGGAAAAAACTTCTCCAAAAATTGAAACCTCCTGTATAAAACATTCTTCAAATATATAATTTTTAAATAAGCAGAACCGAGATTAAAAATTGTCTGACTCTTACTCACAATGAGAAAAATCTGTGAGACTCCAAAATAAAGACAAGCTGCTTAGGCTGAGAGGAGAAGAGTGCAATGGGGAGGTACAAGCCATTGCTGAGGTCTGGGAGCCATGGCTTCAGCACTGACCACAGAATTTTGGGAAACATCAACGACTAAGAGAATGATCCTTCTGAGAGCAGTTTTTCTTGCTGCCTCTTCCTAGGCCTTTGGCCAGACATTCACCACTAGTGCTGGAGGCTCCAGAAGCTATAAGTTGCTCTAATACATTTGTGTTAACAGAGCTAACAAGTTTGGAACAGCGTTTTCAATAACAAAAACTAAATACTTGAATGATCCTGAGAGCTTCTCATTTCATAAAGTCAAACACCAAAAAAAGAAAACCAAAGTTTATTTGAACCAAAATCAAATTTTGAAGAAAAACTAAAACTTTTGGATTTTCAGAAACTTCATTCTTGCCTCACACAGGAAAATAAGAAACTTGATTTACCTCACAACAGAGTATGGTCTGTATTTCTTTTCTTCCAAATGAAACAAAATAAATACATTATCCCAAATATCTTTTTATCTACAATGGTACCTGCTCAAGCTGCAGCCATATCCACATAAAGAATTTCCCATTCTTGCCAGTCAAGACTGGAAAAATATTCTTCTTTCTCACACATCTGATGGAACACATACAACAGCAAAACCAAATTCTAAATCTCTGAGTCACTTTACAAATAAATACAGCTACACTCTTCCTGCCAAGTTTACTTCCACTTCTGTAAAGCACTTTGAAGTCACCAGACCACGTCAGACTAAAAGTTCTACAGAGATATTTAATGATTATTATGAAAAGCAACTAAACCAGCAGATTTTCTTCTGTGTAAAAGAATTATGCTTTACAAAGAATAACAATATTGCTGCTACAACAAAGCCACACATTGGGTGGAAATTTTTTTTTTCCATGACTCAAGATGACACCTGGTCCAGAAGAAAAGACAGCTGCATGTTCCTCATGCTGAGTTCTATTATTTTCTATTTACATTTTGAAAATAACTTTATCGTCACATATTTTTTTACTTTCGTCAGGCCTTTTGTTTAATTGGGTCATTTTAATTTACATTATGTCTTAGTAGAGAAAAGAGATATTCAGAGTGATCATAGAAACTGAAACAATGAGGTACAGTACTACAGGGCGGGAAAAAAAAAAAACAACCAAAACCTGCTGTCCCCTGCAAGTGATATAACAAATTGCCCAGGCTGGAAAACTCAAAGGCAGCAAAACATTTCACCTCAGGCATTCCAGAGTGGTATCAAAACAGGGACACTGCATTATATAAATTCAGTTACCAAATGTCTGTACATATATTTTTTATATATGAGGAGATAGTTGGCAGTGATAGCTGTCAAAACTCTTAATCTCAAAAATATATAATCAAAATACTGATGTCCAAACGCACAAAAGCTATTCTACATTGCCTTTGAAAGTACTACTTTGAATTACCCAAGGTACTCTTAAAAGCTGATGAGAAATCCAGACACAGTCCTGGTAAAGCATTTGAAATACTAAAGAAAATCTAGTTCTTTAAGCATTTCCTATATCACAGTAAGATTCTTCTCCCATTCTGGGAGGTAAAAGGCTGAGTTCCTTTGCAACAGACATGACCATACCAGATGTACACCTTTCTCAATGAAATCTGCTTTATTTTTTCTTTTAGAAGGATATGGCTTTACACTACATCCTTCATACTGAAGTGCATCAAAGGATTGCACAGAACAATGAATTACCTTCAATTATGTTCTGTCTTTGTAGGCAAAATATATGAGCACAAAGGGCCCTCTGTTAACTCCAGTATAGCTTGGGACATTATAATTTGTTTTTCTAACGTTTAGCACTTTTGTTACATCTTTTTATCAGGCCTCCTCACATTTCACAGACCTTTACTGAATGAAACATCCCACAATTCCCTAAGAAGCAAGGCTGGAATGTTACAAGGCTGAATTTTACAGAGCAAGAACTGAAACACTTGCAATTGAAAGCCAAGCCTAGGAGGGTCTCCATGGAAGACAAGGAATAAATCCTAACCAGCTTGACTCTCCTTTCTTTGCTCCAGCCAGCAGGGTCACTTGGCTCTTCTCCCTCCTGCAAGACAACTATACTGCCTGAACAGCAGCTAGGAGCTAAATGTTGAATAAAAGTTATTTTGAAAAATTATTTTTAAGGCTCCTATTCCATGTACATTATGTAGTGCAGTGTCAGGGGAAGGTCTAAGCCCAAATGCTGACTTGGGACCTGAATTTATGCCTTCTAAAGCAGAGGCCAGAGTGTTCCACCCTGAGAATTTTAAAACCACTTTGCTAATATAGTGGCCAAATGCAGGAAGGAAGGAAGCAAAGCCTAGAGCATTCTTTTTAATAGAATTTCTACCAACTATGAATCCCCAAAGCTGAATGAATATATAATCAGGAGAGTACCCTGGCGTCCCTTAAAAAGGAAAAGCATGTAGGGCTTTCCCTCACCTTCCCCCAGGCTAGCATTTGCAGACTCCTTCATTTGGATGAGGGGCAGTCAGTCTATACTACACTAACTGCTCCTGCACTACACGCACAGCAACCAATCAGATACACAGCTCTTTTTGCAACAAGGATAGCAATTTCTCCGTACTGTCATGCAGGGCATTCTAAATACGCTCTCAAAAGTCAGCAGAGCAGTATCTGGAAAGCATTAGGCTCTTATTTTTGCACACAAGTAGCAAAATAAAACAAAAAACAAAGTATACAAATATAAATCAACTGTGTGAAGAAACATGCTCATTAAACAGAAATACACACACAGACACACACACATAAAAAAATATATATGGAAAAAAAAGTCTTGTTTTCACCTGCCAAGCCTGGCTCCACTCAAAGCCAAACCTGTAGTAAGCAGAATCATTAAACTTCAAACAAAAATTAGACATTGATACAAGCAGGAATTACATATACAGTACATGGATTAGAACAAAATCAGATGAGCTGCCCTACCCTCAGCTTCTGGGCAGGCCCTGCCCACCTGCTGAAACAGGCCCTGTAATCCAATGAATTACAGGAGGCCAGGGTTCTGCAAAGCATCTGACATTGCTCTTTTCTGCAGATATGACACTGATCTACACTGAGTTCTTTGATCTGTTGTGGTGTACGTGTTCCTAAAGGGCTGTATTTGGCCGCATGCGAGAAGCCTACCAGTAAGGTTTACCTCTGGCTCATGTTGTAGTACATCTGGTCTGGAATGGGAACAGCTGGCACACACAAGCAGCACTGGAAGAAACTGCTGTCTGGGGAGGTTAGTCTTGCTGCTGACATAAAGGTAGAAGGCAGAAAAATCTCAATTCCCATCCTGGCTCTTAGAATAACTCACCTGAAAAAAAACCCAAATCTGTCTCAGTTTTTCCTTCTGTACAATGGACTGTTTGGTGTAACTGCTTCTCCACTAAATACAGTAAATACTACTGGCCCTACTGCTCCATAGCCATAGCTGGCTCAGAATAATGTACAGTACAAGTCATCCACATTTATAAAAATATTTTAAAAGTCCTGAGACTTTTAAATAGGATAGGATACTGAACAGAATAGGATACTGAAAGAAACTTTACTCATGTTCAGAATAAAGAAAAAAAAAACACAAAAATAATACAAAGATACTTGGATAGAAATATCAAAATAGAGAAGTTAAGGTATTTACAACATAAGCAGAAGCAGGAAGGACCAGACTATAGGCTCACAAGGTTTAATTTGAATAGATAATTTCAGTGTTTATCTGATCTGCATCCACAATCTGAACCTTTCAAGGTTCGCCCACCAACACTAAACGTGACACCAAGATGAGAACACAGGAAACATCAACAGATTCACTCAAGAAATCATGTAAGAGACAAAATGAAGTCATGCAATTTTTGCATGGGACACTGGTAAAAATGGAGAAATGGATACAAGAAAAAGGAAGTCTCCTGTTTCATAAATGCAAGTTATTCCACAGCCACTGATTTTCCTACATTTCTGTTTGTGTTCATCTCCTTTATTCTTCTATCTTCTTCCTCTATGCAAACTGATCAATCATGTAAATAACATGAAACTCGAGCTTTGCACTGTCTTAATGACATCTAATAGACCAGGAAATACCTAGTTCACTCCTAACTGATTCTGATAAAAACATCTTAAATTGCCCAATGCACACATCTAGAAACAGGATATTGAGATTTGTTCTTTTGGCATTTTTTTACTGGGCCTTCAAATAACTAACAAGATTTAGGCAATTTAAACGAATTTTAATTAGCGCAAATAATAGATTTCAGTGTCTTATACAAATATCTTCCACTAGTCTGTGCAAGTAGAGCTGCCTGCACATATCAAAGACTGAGTCACTTCATCTCACCCATTATGAAGGCAACACTTTATCCAACCATGACAAGAAAGAAGTAAAAGCTAGCTTTGTCCTCATCAAAAAGGAAATAGCAATGTCTCAGAATCACATGCCTTCTGGGCAGCTTCCCAAGCATACTTTGTTTTCATTGACTAAAATAATGCTTAACAATAGATATTGAAAGCAGATTTTTCTACACTCTAAAAAGTCTCATTCTATTAGAGACCGACAGATCTTGAGTTGTGTTATTTAGCTAGCACTCATCCTTGCATAGTGAGGAAACAGGTCATCTAAACAAAGAAAAAGTATTCCCTCTTTTTTCACTCTTCTTTTCCGACTGTTGTAATGATTAGAGATGGTACTGGCCACCTGCTCAACCACATCAAACCATCTTAAAACAAATGCTGCATAGTCCCACTTACTGGTTTTCTGATGAGCACCCCTGAAAATAGGGATCTCCTTGGGCCAGGGATGCCCAGGCCCAAATTCTATGGTTAAAATGCCCCGGGTATCCCTGCGGGTATTCCCAAAGAACCTCTAATCTGGCTTCTTTTTTCCAGATGAAATACTGCCTGAATTTCTCCCTGTCACTTGACCCACTTGTTCTAAACTCCTACAGATTGGAATGGGGACTTAGGAGGCTTCCTAGATTGGAAAAGGGTGCTGCTAGGTGTGATCACCTTTCATGGCATTAGTGCACTTGGATTTACCTGACATATCATTAAAAGAGCAGAATCAGACTTCAAACAGGTTTTATGCCAGTGCAACACTATTTCACAAGAAAAGGTCCTAATCGGAAGTAGAATAATAATTGGTTTGAATATCAGTGCAATTTATAAACATACAAAGAGCCTGCTTAATAGCTCATATAAAACTACATATGAATGTGTCTGCCTGACTTGCAACACTTATGCAAGTAGCTGGTTAAGGCTTTTTCTGGCTATGTAATGCTGGAAGCCGGCCTAGATCTACTGATTTTCAGTGAAGCAAATCTGTAAACACGTTAATCACTTGATCCTAAATCTCATTATTTTATGAACATTTTTTTCTGAGAATGAAATACAACTCATTGTGGTTTTTTGAGTCCAAGGATTATCTTCATTTTATAGGAAAATAAAAAGCCAACGAAGTAGCACAGAACAGTCACATCACATAGAAGTTCTTTTCGATTGTATTTTTGTTCATTTCTTTTCCTTCTTCCACATGAATGGTAGCCACCTTTGCAGATTTCCTTCACTAAAGAGATAGCAAGAATAGCTGACATGAGAGCTATCATTCTACCTTAAATAAAAACAACATTCCTTCTCCTTCCATTCACAAGCTTATATTTCAGTCTTTCATGTTATCTGTGTACAAACACAGGCTCTCACCTAGTTAACTGTCTTTTTCACAAGTTAAGAGGAATTTTGTCCAAATGATTGATGAACAGGGAGTACTAACAATAGTTTATACAGAACTATGGAATAATTTCTCAGAGTAGCATCCGTACTGTGACCACACTCAGCAGAATAGGAACTTCCTTCCTTTTCTGCCCCCTCCTTTTTTTTTTTTTTTTTTTCTTTTTTAATAAAAATAGGGAAGCAAAATTCTAGGTTACTTCATCAGTAATTCTTCTTTGTACTTCTTATTGCCCTCAGGTTTAAATTGCTTACCCTGCATATGACACTGAAGTACTTCTCATCTGCCAGTAATCTTACAGATCGCCTGCTGCTATAGGACAACTCTGCATTTCAACACGGGAGTTTGAGGCGTGAGGAACATCTTGCAAATATGACTTGAGGACATGAGGAGATTGCCCAGCTTTACAGCATAGAGGGAACAATACTCAGTTTCTAAGCCCTCGGGAGGACAGAACAGGTTTTTGGAAGAGTCTGCTGAAACAAGTCTTGCAAACACAGTGTCAGGAAGAGGAGGAACATGATTCAGTCAGTAATGGTCCCAAATGGATGCAACCATGTTTCTTTCAAAGACCAGGAAACACATAGGAGGATCACTGGTCCTTTGCTTATCTACAGCACTTACGGCTTGGCTAAAGCAGTTGCCTGCTTTATCCAACATAGACAGTATTCTGAAGCCAACATTTGTCTCGTTTCCTCTGGTTTTACATCTGCCCAATCCAGACAACAGTGTTAAGAAAAAAAAAAATTAAAAAAAAAAAACAAAAAACCCCACCACCACTCTTGCCATTCTTCAATACTGAGTGAAAACAATCTGTCAGATGGAGTTTTTGTTAACAATTGAGTCTATTTTTGTCACTTTTGTAATGTATTTTGTTACACTTTTTAAGTCTATGAATAAACCAAAACAGGGCCAATTTTTTCCACATGTAAGCACAGAAGTAACCTACTACAATAGGACTATGATAAACACTTTATTAAAAAAAAAAAAAGGCAAACACTAACTAAAATTCTAGCAGTTCATCCTTAAGCAACAGCCAACTCAGGCACCAGCACAATCTCAGTCCACTATAATTCATAATTTGTAATTTCATACCCTTCTTTTTTAATACTTACTGCATGGCCAAAAGTCAGGACACTGATAACATTTCAAATTTCCACTCTGTCTTGTATACCAACAGCACATATTATTCAGTAGCCTTCATTTAAAGAACTGTGCACAAATTCACAAGAACTATTGCATGCATTCAATTGCCATGATTTCTTTTTATATTGCCTGGAAAAAATGTATGAGGACAGTATGAAGAAAACAACAACAACAAAACCTACCATATGTTCTGAGCTTCACAAAGCAAAGAAATAATAACCTTTATGGAGATTATTATACATGAAAACAAACAAATTCATCCTGATTTAATTGCACCCACATGATTCACTGAAACACAAATCAGTCATTCAGGTCATTCACCTATGCCACAGCCAGCAAACGAAGAGCACAAAAGCGAGGAAATCTGTATCATTATTACTTGCTCCCAGGCAGGGCCAAGAAAGTAAAAACAGATCAGCCAATATATAGATAGGGACAATAACTTCTTTACAGGGGGGTGGAAGAACTCATTAGCAAAAACGCATTGGCAGAATCCTGAAGAAGGGGATAAGAAAGGCCTCAGACTTGCAGATCTGGCAAAAGGAGCAGAAGGTTGAGGAAAAACCAGTTCAGCCTCTGAATGGAAGAGAGTCGCTAACATTTCATATGAGGTTTTGAGCACTGCTGCCAGATTCCAGGAAGAAACTGCAAGTATCATTTCTCTGAAAAAAAAAGAGGAATAAAAGACAAGTAAGGAGACAACAGCAACAGGATACTGTGAGTCAGTGTTTTTTGGAAAATGGCTTGTTTCTTTTGAAAGCTAAAGGACTCCAGGAGCCTGGGAGAGGTGGAAATGAACATAATCTGGCCAAGAACACAAAGTTTTAAGAGAAAGGGATGACTCAAGAACGCAGAGCAGCAGGTGGCTCATGAAAAGCCTGTAATAACAAGCTTCTCACCGCATGATCTACAAGCAAATCTTACTGACAGTGACAACATGACTCTTCCCGATCTATGTGGGCATAAATGTAAGAAACAGCAGGTTCGGCATCCTCTGTGTTATGAAATAATCTGTTCCTTCTTTTCAAGAAGCAACTGATACCAACAGTTACTTTCATGAGCCAGGTTTCAAGGAAATCCATTCAGAATTGTGTATTTCATAGAGGTAATGCTGTGTAGCAAATTATGCTTACTACTGGAGAGTAGCAGATCTTCTGCACTGCTATAGATGAAGCCAAACTAAGTGGGGAAAAAGTGATGGCAAAACACCATCATGGATGTGGAAGAGGAGACGTATAAGCCATCCAAGCAAAGCACAACCATGGCAAACTTTGGATATGTTAATGTTCTCATATTGAGAATAAAAAATTGCCCTATCTGAAAGAGAGCCATATGAACAAAAATACTGAGAGCTCTCACTCTTGAATAACAAAGTTTGGATTTAGCCCTTCAGATAAACAGCTTACTACCAAAGAGTATCAAAGAATATTAATGCTTTTTTCTTTTTCACATTTCCATCCCATAATGCTACAAAATCGAGTTTGAAAGATATTAATACAGGAAGGCATAATGTATATTCATATATAAGATCAGTCCCTTTAAAAAAAAAAAAGGATCAACTTTACCACCAGTCTCATGGAGCACTTAAGGTTGGCAATGTGCCCATACAAACCTTGGATCTTAATTTCTTAATTTATTTGGGAAGTTTGTTATGAAATATAGTACTTAAAGCTGTCACTTAAGGTATCCCCCCTTTTTTTTTTTTCTTCTCACTTCTATTTACATTTTTTTCATCCAACCACAAATTGATCCAAGTGTATATCTGTGAGAAGAACAGCAGGTATCAAATTGACTCATTTCTTATATTAACAATCATCTTTCTCAGCAGCCAATACCCTCCCTCATACAATAAATAATCTTTGGCAGCTGTTACTCTTAATTCCACACTCTGCCAAGATTTATACATCTGCTTAACTTTATGCATGTAAACAGTCCTAGTAATACTAGCAGGAGTTCTTGCATTTGTTAAGTTAAACACATGTGTAGAACTGGTAATATCAGGACATTGCCTAGAATTCTCACAAGCAAATAAAATCTAACTATGAAATTAAAACGACTATCATCTCTTAACTACATTCTTTCAGGTTCCCATCTTTCATTATGTCTTTGCAAGTGGTCTTGATTGAAATATGTCTCCAAGCCTAGAACGTCTTTCAAGAGATCTTGCAAATATCTGCTCTTTTACTAAGGACAAAACTAGCAGAAAGAACAGCATGAGTCTTGGAAAAGAAAACACTTAAATACCAGTTACAGTCATTTGCCCTAATGGTTTTACAACCATGCTGAATAGTAATCTGCTGGACTACTTCGAGTAAACCAAATTAACCAGAAGGTAAGTGCCCCATGAGTCAACCTAGTATTCTGCAAACCTGCATCTGCTAATCTTGGCATAAATCAACACCAAAATTCTGTTAAATGGCCATATTCAAGTCACCAGCATCTACCTCATGAAAAAAACAATGATTATCCAACATTGCTAGCACAAGGGACTTCAGAGAGAACAAACACTGAAGAACAAGAAGGGCTCAAGATGTCTTCCTGATTCAACATCATGCAGTCTGTAATCATAATTCTTTTCTCTGGCCTTTTTTTCCTACTCATTTTCTACTACTATAGTTGCTACCACTAATGGAATATGAACTCAAAGATCACCCTCCCTTTGCTGTATCCTCCAAGATTCAACTGCACCATGCAAAGGACCTGTTTGATGCCAAGAAGAAGGGGCCTAATTCTCATTTCATTTTATACAGTAAAAGTAGGATTAACATAGCTAAAGTAAGTAAATGGCCATTTATAGTCCCAGTTTGTTACACCTACATGGAGGGCTACACTACATAGGTCCCTCACTAGCTTATATTTTAAATGCATTCAATTTATATCTACAGTATAAAGTCCATGTACACGGTAAGCGACGCTTTGCTAAAATAAACAATTCTGCAGTGAATGGATATGTGCAGTGCTTAAGCAATCAATATCACCTTCAAAAAGAAGTAGGAAAAAAACACAACTATTCTATATTAGCAACCTTCTTAAACACTTCAAGCATTTTTTGCAGAGGCTGTCTCACTAAAAGGACATCAAATATATATGTTCTCTCTCTTTTTTCTTTTCTGCCTCTGTGGGGTCATTGGGCTGATATCCTACAGGTTTATGCAATTTAGCCTGTCTTTCTGCCCTATTGTCACTCCACCTGGTGTGATTTCTCAACTCATTGGCTCACCTGAATCCACTGAACACAGCTGAGAAACGAGCAGAGGTCATCAACAGGCTCCTGCTAATTCCTACTTGCTAATGGAAAATCAGCAGACAAATAGATCCCATGGAAAGTATGTCTGCTAAAGAAAACTTTGTGGTACAGTTCACCTGCGACCTGCTAAACAGTTGGTCATCATCTGATCAGGACTCGCATAGTTTGAAACTACCTGCACTTTTCTATACTGTGTTTGGAGTGCTGAGAGACCACTACAGGGAGAACTGGTTCACAGAACATATTATGAGTGAGATTATTAAGTCATATAGGAGAAAGAAAAAGTAATTTGAGGCAAAAAGGTGGGAATAAACATGATGAACGTAAGACATAAGTCTCTAAAATATCTTAGGGATTTCATGAGGCTTGCAGCATACCATACAGCTTGCTTTTTATACCAAGTCCTTCAAGATTACTGACAAATTGGTATATTGCAGAATGCTCTGTATGTTCACTACAGTCTTAATTTTCATGGCCACTCTTAGCTGATTTACATATCCAGTGCAGTGAAAATGAGCGGTGAGCTGCTCTTCCTTATTAGCAATATCATAAATTAATCAGTGGAGGGCACATTTGGGAAGTAGCAAAAGTTTGCATTTTTAAATTCCACTCTTAGTACAGAAATAGGGGAAAAATACTTATTTTTAGATATAAAGATAGAGATAGGAGGCACCCACCCATCCACAGCCCACTCACATACAAAGAAAAAGAAATGGAGTTCTGAAAAAGTGAGTTGATATTTAAATAATTTTGAAGTTGGACAAGACAGATGAGGAAAGACTGCTTGAACAGTTTCATAAAGCTAAAATTTGGTAAACTTTTGTAAAGCTGAACTCAAGGGGGAGACACTCCAAACTCAGGACCTGAATCCTTGCTAATCTTTATAGCAAAATGTAAAATACCAGGACTTTGCTCTGGAGCTATAAGCCAGCATTCCTGCAATGCCAGATTTCAGGCACTGAAACTCAGTGCTAAATGAACTTGATATCGTTGAGCATAAAGGCAAATTAGCCCACAGCACTCTCTACAGCTCATGTTTAAACTGTCCATGTAGATGTTTTATGAGCAGATTTCGATAGCATTCTATTTCTTTCCTTACTTCTTATTTTTAAAATCCTGCAACTGCACAAGAATATCAAGTCTCTAGCTGCTGGAGGGCCATGTGACTCTTCTGTACTTTGAACTCAGATAAACTTCTTACTGAATGAAGTCATGTGTAAAACACTTTCCAGCAGAGATTATTTTGAATCAGGCCGTACTAAGAAATGCAACAGAATTTCAACACTCCTATCAGTTAAAAAAAAAAAAAAAGAAAAAAGAAAAAAAAAAGGAAAGAAAAAGAAAAAACCTACCCTTCTTGTACAGAGTTCAGTACTTTTCAAGGCAGGAGTGTGCACTTATATAAACAAAACCATGCTTATATTGAATTTATGTAGATACTTTTTAGTTAATTAATGGAAAAAAAATCAATTTTCTTTGTAAGGACACATCAGGGAAAAAAGAAAAAAATGCCTAATTCTACGTACGGCTTCAATGCATGCATACATCCTTTTTTACAAAATACATTTTCATAAGTCACAGAATCACAAGTTTAGATCAATAGAACCAGGATCCGGTCAAAGTCTTCAATCCTGAGATGCATTAAAACCTCTGCATATTTCTTAGCCTGAAGAGATACCAGGTTTAGGTAGTATTTGTATTAAAAAATACATTACCCTGATCATTCTTCCTTTTTTTTTTTTTTAATTTTTTTTTCCTCCATAGGAGCAGAACATATGGCCCATATTCTGGCTGTCTTCCAACAGCAGTAATTCCATTCTGACCACGTAAGTTTCCCCTGTGGTTTAGCTGGATACAGCTTGCTTCCCTAGTTCCTCCTATGAGCATTTACACCTTGTTGTGGAGCTCCATCAGAGGGCTCCTGCCCTCTGCCCCACAGATGACTGCGTTTCAGCAATAAGTGAAACAATTTGTATAAACATGTAATTATATCCTGAGGTTTTGTGGGGGGAGCGAGGGGAGGAGTACAGAGTCTGTTTTGTTTCTTAACATGTGTTTTGAGTTCTTAATCATTTAATAGACACAATATTTTACAACAGGGTGGTGTTTTATATTGTGAAATTAATAGATGATGTACAAGGTATTCTCCCTCAACAGCCTTTAATATTAACAATGCAATCAATGTTAAGAGATCATTTACCCTTTGGTCCATGCAGTACATCTGAAAATTATACATTTTTTTCTGAGCATGTGGAGCAGCCTGTAGATTCATAGAGGGCTATGTGTTGAGAACAAAGAAAATTAATATAATGGAAGACACTGGGCACACTCTCAACTCAAAAACAAAAAAACACCAAAAAACAGAAAAAAAAGAGAGAAAGCATGCACGGGGAAACTAGAAAAAGCACAATAAGAGCTTGGCTATCTTTCATTTTTATGATTTTTATCTTTCATTTTTGACTCAATATTGCTGGGTTTTGTTTAAAGGAAAGAGAGAATGCAATCTATCAGATACACAACACCATGCAATCCCAGAGTCCACCTTGTAGCCTGAAGATTTCAGAGTAAATTCATAATTACTTTATAAGTAATTAGTACCTATGCAAGGTTCTGGAGACAAGGTAAATATTTTGGGGGAAAAGAAGAAAGAGATTGCAAACACTGAAATCAAGAACAAAGTTACCAAAAGGAAGAAATGCATGCTTCCACTTCTGATTTTCCAGTCCGAAATCCAACTTTGAGATTTAGGTATCTGCACTATTTATTATGTTTACAAAAGCATCAGAATCGCTGTGAAAAATTATGCACCCTGAAAATCAGACACCAGTTTAACAATTCCCCCTGCATAGGATCTAACTGTTGTTGAGCAGCAAAAATACTAGAAAGAGAATCATTAGACCAGTCCATGTTTTAATCTCTTGTCCAGATTTATAAGCTGCTTTGAAGATGGCAAATGCTACAAAGCTGTTCAATGTTACTAAACAAATTGTACATGGGAATGGGATATTTTTCTGCAAGAGACCTGAAGAAAGAGCTCTCATTAGCTAATTCATGTGTCTGTCATATGCACAATGCATATGCACATGTACATACACATCAGTTAAAATGCATTTGCACCTGATTTTGTCTTCTCCTTAAAAAAAGGACAAAACTTTGAAGCTTCTCATGAACTAGAAGTGGGAACTGTTCTAAAAATGTAATGAGTGGGCAGTTTTCTTCCATTTTGCTTGACTTATTTTTTTTAAAAAACACATCCTTCCTCTTCAGGGGCACAGTAATCTGGTATGGCACTGGTGTATGTGGTGCATGAGAAGCTTCTCCTGTTTGTATTCATAAAGGCATTAGGATTCTGCTTCCCTGTCATCTCTGCTCTTCAGAGCTGGCACGGGATTCAAACCATTGCAGAGGCTCCAGCCTGAAGCAGCCATGCGAGGAAGCCTGTCAATGTAGGGCCCAGCAGGTTCACAGCTGGCAGTGAGCTGGAGGCTGCTGCAGCTCACACTGAAGGGCCCTCACAGGCTGTGGGAACACAGCTCCAATTAACCCAGAAAGCTGGGCAGCTTCCTGGTTTGACTGCCAGCTCTTCTGGTAGGATGCAGGCTGTTAGTTGAAAAGACCAAGAAGTTTGGGACCAGGCCAAACCAAGCATTCAAGTTTTAAAGGGAGATGTACAATTTAAGGTCTGCGTGGTGGCATCTTTTTAAGCATAATGAAAGAGAGAACTAGTGCCCCAATCCCAATATAAACCGATAAGGTCTCTGGTGTGCAATATTGCCATCATGTGGCTGTTCCAGCTGTGCAAGAATATCAGCAGGGACAGAATATATTAGAAACTTGCCCTAAATTTGTAGCTTTTCAAAACATGTTTAATAACTTTAGCAAACGACAGAAGAAATAAAGAGGTGGTGAGAGCTCCCTGATAATGTCCCTTCACTAAAAACAAACAATTGTCTTCAATTTTTTTTCTTCTCAATGTTCGTTAGCATTTCTCTTTTTTAAAGATATACTCATGAAGTCTATGCCACAATTATGCTACAAGGCAGGGTGCAGAATACAACTAAGCATCAAAAATGTAAAGAAACTCCAAAATGACAAATACAGAGATCCTAATGACAGGAAACCAATCTTTAGACATAATTCGAATGTGAATAGCACAATAGCCTTAGCTAGGGAAGAGTTCCAACATAGGAAAATACACGGAAGTTGGCATAGAGTCAGGAGTGGAAAACAAAGCAAATGAATCAAGTTAGTAATTTAAACAGAAAATGAAATACTGACAGGCGTAGGACGAAAAACATGAAATGCTAAAGAAAACTGTAATAATTAAAACACGCCTCTAGGAGGAAAAAAAAAAACTGTGCCTAATCAGAAAAGTAGTAACTGAATTGAACCTAATCTAGGGAAGAAGAGTGATTCAGTTAAAGTGACAGTAAAGAAAAATAATCACCTACCTCAGCACTAGAGTCAGAAGTTGTTCATCTTTGCAGAGCTTCTGTTTGCGGTCATCTGGAACCCTGCCCAAGCAAAACAAGCATTATTTAGCACACTCATTCAGTGTCCCACTGCTTGCTTGTTTTACAGCTTCAATAAGGGACACACATAGCTCACTAAGAAGGGACAACTTTGTGGCCTGTGCATTACACCAAGTACAACAGGTGGTTTTTTGCTCAGCTGGCACTACAAAAAATAATAGTGACCTGAAATCAAATTAACATGACCATTAGAATAGTAACTACAGAAATCTTCTCTCAGAACACCTGGAAAGAAGCAGTAAAAGCTTAGTAACTTAAGTAGGAAACAGAAATATTGACAGAGTACAGAAACATAAACTCCATACATGGTTTGAGATACAAAAGGAAGTCCTATTTATATTCATGTCTCCTAGCATTTGACACCTGTAAACATTAAAATGTGCCTGCCCACCATCAACATTGGAACTAGAGAAAAGTTGCTGCGTTTGAGAAAGACTTTCCTAAGACTGCTCTTCTAAAATAAGAACAAAAAATAAACTATTTTCTTCTTCACTAAGTAATTTTGAAAACAATATTTGTGAAACTCATTCAAGTAGAAACTCTAAAAAAAAGTAGAAGGTACTAAAGAAAAACAGCTGCATATTTACTGGCACCCTGATCTAGAGCTGCTGAGATGGTAAGTACACTTTTTTGTTGGTGATGGTGGTTTTATTCGATTGTTTGACCAGATTGCAAAAAGCTTATCTACTAAATTTTTTAGCGTTTGTATAAAACAGTTTCCCCCAATCAGGATTAGAAGGAAGAAGAAAAAAAAATAAAAGATCAGTCTAAAAAAAAAGCTGAAAAAAAAAATCATAGGCTGCAGGTTTCTATACCTGTCACAAGTTTCAATGTATCCTTGGAGGGACCCACAGAAGGGTTGAGGTTGGAAAGGACCTCTAGAGATCATCTAGTCCAACCCTCCAGCACCAGCAGGGATACCTAGAGTAGGTGGCACATGGTGTTATTTAGGCAGGTTTGGTAGATCTCCAGGGAAGGAGACTACACAACCTCCATGGGCAGCCTGTTCCAGGGCTGTCTCCCTCACAGCAAAGTTGTTCTTCCTCACATGGAGATGGAACTTCCTATGTTTCAATTTATATACTGTTATTTTTGCAGCGAAAGTGCAGAACAAACTGAGAGGTTGAATTAAGACACTAACTCACTGTCTTTTTTCCTCCAGGACTGCTATCCAAATAACACATGATCAGGGAGATTTTTCAACAAAACATGAGCCAAGAAGAGAAGACAGTTTTCCAGGAATATTTGACAAAGCAGGGGACTGTAGTAAAGCCCTATTACTGGCAGACGCCAAACCCAAACTGTGCTAAGTGTCCCTATCATATACGGACAGGTGACGAATCTCGAGTCCCTTATGCAGAATTCCACAGGGCCTTTGGATTCCCATACAGGGCAACAAGCTTTCAAAACAAACATCTTCTATTCTACGAGTTGAGGCTTTTCTCAGGCACGTTAATCCAAAAAGGCCACATGACTAATTGCACCGACCAAGACAACCATCCAGAATCTGTGCTATTTGAGGCAGGAGGTTATCTGGATGTAGTTACTTATACCTACAAAGACATTGGCTACATTATCCTCTGTTCAAACTATTCTCCTTGTAATGAGGCTGACCACTACTGCATCAGTAAAATCTACAGTTTCCTGATGAAATACCCAGAAATCACCCTCTGCATCTATTTCTCTAAGCTTTATCACATCGAGAAAAGTCTCCCCATTGCTATGTGGAACCATGAAGCTTTACGAAGCCTTTCCAGCTTATGGCCACGTGTGAACCTACATCTCCTGTGCAGAGGAATATGGCATTACCTCCTTTGCAATTTTGTGTGTGGCATCCCAAGGTCAACCCTTTATTATCCGGCTTTGCCTTCAAGAACTTTACAAGATCAACTAAATTCACATCAAATTAATAACTTTATAGGAATCAAACCATATTTTAAGGTCGCATTTCCACAAGCAATGCAGGGCAAGCCTGCTCTACAGGAAAATTTAAAGATCTTTTCTTCTAAACTGGCCTTCAAACAGCAGATGAAAGGCAGTCTGCCACCTCTGGTGTCTCAAAGCCACTTGGTGCTTTTCTCAGGCATGTTTCCACCCGTTCAGAACGAACGGCTGTATTTCAAACCTAAAAATATTGTAAGACATTTAAAAATGCCAAATGGATGACTAAATGAAACTCTTAATTCTGAGATGTTTCCAAAAGGTAGATACCTATTATGAAGACGATATAAATCAAACAACTTCCAGGCTGTAAAACTAAGATTACAAATGACAAAAAGGCACTGAAGTCACCACAGTAGAACCACAAAACTCAAATAATTGATTATAAATATAATAACTTTACTTTTAATTTTACTTAACTTTTAATTAGTCCTATGCCTTTTGAATATAAATAAACTTATATCATCAACAACAAAAACTCAGCATCTTCTCATTATTTCCCATGATAAATGTGATAAATTTGTTGTTGTTAAGCTAATTTTTACTGAAAAGATATCAGCAGTGTAAAAGCTACAAGCACAACTACAGTTTCTGGCTGTAGCTTCAAATGGGGCCACATTGGTGACAAGCATGAAGCGCCCTCAAGCCCTCCTCCATCAAGGTGGAGGAGGAATGCTGATTAAATGCAGTATGCGTATATTTAACTACAAATATAATAAAGGTGGAATATATTACATTCATTACTTTTACCGTATTTTTTTTTAAGAAAAACTTCCCTGAAAGGGGTTATATTGTTCCTATCTGAGTTACTAGTACCTTTGAGCTTACACTTGAAACCCAGAGAACAGTTTGCATTGTAACATTTGGTTTCCCATGGAGTTGATAAAGCTAATCTTATTTTCTTACATATTTTCTTAGCAGTAGCAAGGTGCTTTGGGGGTTTCCACTAACAAATTGAAAACCATAAATAAATAAATAAAAACTCGCCTTCGGCTGCCTAACCCCGTCTCCGCGCCCTCCCCGATCGTACCCGCCTGCCGAGGAGACGCCAGCCAGTTTTCCAGGACTCAAGCTCCGCGGCGGGAGGGCGGCCGGCGGCGCTCGCCCTTCTCCTCAGGGGGGACCGGAGCGTAACGGCCGCCGCGTGGCGCGAGCGGAATAACGGTCGCTCCGCGCGCCACGTTACCATGGCGACTGCTCCCCCCCCACCTGCAGCAGCGTGCGGCTGCACGTGACCCGCCGCGGCGGGCCAATGGCGGGAGCGCAGGCGGCGCGGGGCTCGGC
>JAUBOD010000992.1:567501-583697 GCA_032353885.1 Nothura maculosa
TGGAGAGAACATGGTTTAATTAAAGGCAAAGCTGATTTCAGCAGCTGCAGTTCTTGCACAGACAGACAAAAAACACAAAAAAAGCTTACGACACAAACCAGTTTCCGCTGGGGTCCCTGGCCTCGCTACCGCGGGCGCTGGCGGGCCAGGCGCGTTGGGAGCAGCGGGCGCTCGTGCACGAGTGGAAGGGGGCGGCCGGCGGGACCCGGCTCAACCTGGTTCGCTCGCCTAGGGTGCAAGAGTCGGTGACAGCTCAAACGCCGGAATGTCGCAGCTGCCGGGGGGGACACAGCTCAAATACACCAACTGGGAGGGCTGCAGAGAGGTACGGAGGGGTTTGGTTCATATCACCACTGGGTGGGAACTTCACTGCTTGGATCTGTTTTTAAGGGAAATGCATCCTAGAAATGCAACATAGAACGGTGATGTTGCAATAGTGGAGAACGTGGGGGAGCTGCTCATACCCTGGGAAGGGTAGTCTCTGTCTTCCCTTCTTATATTCTTTGGGGGTGCCCCGACTCCAGTGTCATTAGGCTCCTGCATGTGCTTTGCTCTGCAGCCTCTTTGTGGCTCAGAGCTCCTGAACCATCACACAAACCCCTACTGCTAAAGACAGCAATCAGACATGGAGATCATTTCCATAACTTCCCTGGGAAACCTAACAGAAATGCTGCCTTCTAACGAGCTTCCAGTCTTCCTTCCCCCTAATAAATAGCAAATAAAATGTTTCATTCTCCCTTCTGCACCTTTTCACAAATGCACGGCACTCTGCTTCTTTCCATGTGTGGGTTACACACGTGTGTCCTCAGTGCTCTGAATTTCCTTCTGGAACTGAAAGTCGGGGGCTGCAGCTGTGTCTGGGAGGGCTAAGGTGGGGAGGGGGGTCTGCAGAGCTGATGTGTGCCTTTTAGGGGAGAGGGGGTAAGAGGGATACGGGGCAGGTTACGCTCCACACCGTCCAGGCTGACTTCTTTACCCAGTCCTGCTGGACCCCTGATTACTTTCTGGGAGGTGTTGCACATTGGTAATAAAACTACTAGCGCCCAGCAAAGATGGGAGGATGGGGAGAGAAAGAAAAAAAAAGAAAGAAAACCATTGAAAGCTTTCTACCTACCTATTAAAATGAGTCAGGCTGTGAATGCACAGACTAGCCTGCCCTCGCAGGGCTAGCCACTATGCTACAGTAAAATGTACAGGAATCAAACATTAATTTAAAACCCCATAGCAGTTAACTTGCTTGTCCAGCAGAGTGCTGCAATGCCCCGTATCACCCATTAGAGCTCAAACACCTATGGAGAGGGGGGCATTTCACGCTGGAGCCTCTAACCCACACAGGGGCTGGCCAGAGCCTGTGAAGGAAAGGTGGTGTCAAGTGCCAGATTCTCCTTCATAAAGCTCCCTCACTAGTGCAGGAGATAGAGCCCTACTTTGCCACCACCTACCTCTGACCAGAGCAGCAACTGGGGCTTTCATTGCTACACACTGACTACAAAGCACATCTGTGCATGGAAGATTTCAGTGTGATCTTACTACTGAGATAGTAAATAGAGATGTTTAGGAGTAATTTCAACTACATTCTCAGTCAGCAAAGCAATCATTAATGGATTCCTATTTTATCCCCAAAGAGAGGAAAAGGATTGAGAAGTTCTCATTGGCTTCTCCCATCTGCCCTTCATACTCAGCTTTTACTTCCCATGTGGCTGGGGGCATGCACGATGGAGCAGGTGAGAGGCGGTGATACCGGGTTACTGAGTGGGACAAACAGCAGTTCCTCTCTCCCTCCAGAGGGCCCAGGGGTGGGAGAGTTCCTGGTGTTGCTTTCTCGCGCTGCAGACGCTTTGTGCACACTCAGTGGGTCGGTGGAGCACTTACGCCCTCCTGACAGCAAGGAACAGAAGAGAGGGCTGCCACCTGCACAGGACTGTGTGGGCCAGTCCTGCAAACCCAACATGCCATGGTTTATGGAGCCTTGGTTTGCAAGGGTTGCCACCTTGTTCTCAATGCGGTGGGTTCATGGCGCCTTGTCCACGTTGCTGCTTCTGCTTCTGCTGCATTAACAGCTGCTCCAGGGCTGAAGGGCCAGGATGCATCATGGAGCTAGACCAGATGGACTAAAAACAAACAGTCAACACTAGCACCTTCTTGCTCAAGCAACCTTCACAGCTGCTTTCCTACAGTAGAGTCTTCTTTCCTCTCTCTCCTTCAATACCACAACTTGCTGACCAGAAAAGCTCTCCAGAGAAAGGCCTCTAGAGAAAGGTTCTCATTTACAAAATTCATCCTCCTCCAAAATCCTTATTACCATAAAAATTCATCCCACATTAGCAATTATTGATTTTAGACCCGTCAAAGAAAGCATTTTAATTTCTTCCAGTTCTACCAACCTAATCCTATTCTACAAAACACTCCACAACAGCACAAACTGAAAAACTGTGTCATCTTCCACTGCTGGTCACACTTCCCACACTGCCTGCATACGAGAATCTGCAGAAAAAACTTCCATTTCTGACACTGAAACACAGAGAAATAAAGTACTCTGCCTAAAGTCTATCTCTCCATTTTCCAGCCCCATAGATCAGCGCCCATTTCTGAGCAGAGTCTTCAGTTAAAACCTACCTTTAGGCTCTCCATGAGCACAGCTGAGGAGTCCTCCAGAGGGGGACCCTGGGCTGGCCAGGTGCCACTGGGAGTGCTGGACTGGTGCCAGCTGCTCTCTGAAGATGAGGATGTTGCTGGGAGATAGTCCAGACCAAATCCTCCCATTGCTGTAACAGGAAAAGGGTAAGATGAATTTAACAAAACCTTTGTGAAATGCCAACGGTTGGATTCCTGCAAGCCTCAAATCCAGCACTTGCCTGGTTTATCTGTTTTCCAGCGGTCTGCAATTCTCCTGTCTCGGTTGTCTGAAGTCCCAATGGGTCCGAAGTTGGAGAAGGGAACAGAATTGTGGTTATGGGTTGGAGGGGAGCTTGGCAAGCTGCTGGGGTTGGAGGAGTGAGGAGACTGGCTGGCTGGTGTTGAATGATCTAGTGGTTACAAGGCAAGAGCAAAAGGTCAAGAGAAGTGGTAGAACCCTCTAATTTTTGCTGTTACAAATTTTGCCATCAGACAGTTTTCTCAATACTCAGGATCACTTTTTTTCCCCTTCATTTACACGAGCAAAAGGTAAACCTAAATTCTTCCTGGACTCCTCAAGAAGGCCAAGTAGCCAAAGGGGGCTTCCTTATGGCTCAGTTCTGAACAGCTTTCCTCAAGCAACCCCACTAAACACACACACACACACACACACACACACACAGAGCGTTTCCCACTTTGACAAGCCTATATGACCTCAATCCTGAAGGAGTTTGCAAGTTTACAACTCAAACTCAAGTCCATGAACATGTTTTACACTTCAAAAGTCTGAAAGCAGTTCAAATCAGTACAAGGTATTGAGCCAAAGGGGCAAGTATGGAAAAGCTTAAGCAAAGACAGGATGAACAGCAAGAAAAAACAGGAGACTAAAGGGTCTTAAATGGGTGAAGTGAGGAGGTGAAGAGAAAGCTGAAAGCACATAGTGCTGTAAGTCATTGTGAAACCCAAGCATTTTGCAGCAACTTCCACTTCATCCACAACAGTTATCATCTCTGGATGATGGCACAAATCTCATTATGACCCAGAAAAGCTCATTGTAAGAGATACTTTAAAATACTCTTATTTCTTAGTTTCAGCTAATTCTTTCCCTCTCCTCAGACTCTTCTGTATTTATAGTTAACATAAAAACCTAACTATAACATGCCTGATATCTTTAAAGGAAATTAGTAAAGGAGAAGCTGGTTTGCTTTGTCACCTGTCTTAAGAGTAAAAAGGCTTTCAGATTTTCCTCAGTACACTTCAGTCTTTTTCTCCTCCCTTCTCTCCTTTCTTTGAAAAATCCACCTCATGAAGTGCAGTCTTTCCTGCTTTGGCTGAGCAAGACTGAAAGCATAGGGATTTCTGAGCTATCAAAGCTCCACTCCTAAATACTCATGGGAATCCAAGCTAAAGAGATTTCAGGATTTAACACCTCTGAAAGCTTATCCTGCTCAGCAACTTAAATTACAACTTAGATTCTTACCCTATAATAACTACTGAACCACTCTTCTGAGGATAGCTTAAAAAAAAGGTCTCATTTTGTCAAGCAGATTTTTTAAAATTATTTCCAATTACATTTAACTTGCAGTAGGTTCAGAACTAACTCATATCCTCTTAAGTCACTGCATACAAGAGAGAGAATATGAAGATTACCTGAGCTGGCTGGAAGGGATGGAGACCACGGAGTCCCTTCGAAGAGAGAATAGAGTGAAGTCTCCTGATGGGCAACTGAAGGAACTTCTGCTTTTGTGCTGGTATTCATGTTTTTCCCATAAACTTCATTGAACATGCTGCTATTTGGGTATCTTTCCTACAAGAAATGAATTTAAGCGAGTTTAAGTATCAGTTTTATTTAAAACTCTAACACTATATAGAGGAGATAATTATGAATCAAAATACTTTGCCAATTCCTTTCTTACTCTGCAGCTCCTCCTCACTCTTTGAAGATTCTATTTCATACAAAGCCCACCATAAGCTTTCTATGTAGAACAAGCTTCTCCTGGCTGGATTACAAAGCCTTTAAGACCTTTAAATTCACAGTGCTCATAAGAACTGCATCAAGACTGTCCTCAGTAAGTGATTGTTCCATTGCTCAGGTTAAAAACAAAAGAAAAAGATCTAACCAAACAACTTTGAGAAGGACCTTAGAGAAAGCAGCCCAGGAATTAACAGATGAAAAGTTTCTGCAGAATTACAGCTTGGGATAAAAATTGAAAAAAACAAAACCCCTAATTTTCAGAAAAGGTAAGAGGCAAAGATACACCTTGCAGATATGAACTGAAGTTATGAGCAAGGCTTTCTTTCAAGTTTGTCTAAGTGAAAGACTGTAGATTTTTGTCCCTACATACCTGGTTAAGGGAAAAGCCACTGAGGGACAGGAAAGAAGATGACTGGGACATCAGTTCTGATGGTTTTTCCAACAAGGACTTCTTCAAAAATCAGAAAGGTAAAAGAAGAACAGTTAACATTCAATGTAGTGAACAGGAAAAAACATATGCTATGAAAAAGTGCCTTTTCTATATTTTAGCTTAAGTTTATTGGATGATACGAGCTAACAAATGAAGAAAATCATTAATTTCCCCAGTAGTCTGGGGAGCTAATATACTTAAACCAACAAATTTGCCTGTCTCCAAACTGCACTCATAGAGCAGCATTTCAGATCTTAAGCTTGTTACTCTGCCTTTGACTGCTGCCACTGTCTGATACACTTGGAGGGGACAGGCTTACTAATAAATAAAAAAGCACGTTGCCTATCCCTGTATCCGTACAAAACCTCATACAAACACGGCAGGATCCTTTTCCTGTGTTCAGAGAACTACCTCACATCTCAAAAGAACCTCATAACAGAGATCCAAAACTTTGGGGGTGTCACATTAAAGAGATATTACATAGCACAACCATTTCAGGCAGCTAAACCTCCTCTCACATTGCTGTCATTTCCAGCATATTTCTGAATTCTCTTCAGCTCTTAGCAGGATTAAGGAGCAATAAGTACCATATTTGAAAACAGATCTGTTTAGGGCAAAACCAGGCTCAGTACTGGAACAAATTGCAACAAAAAAAGAAAGCTGGACTGGTGCAGCAGCAATACTGAGGGATTTAGTTGCAGAGCTACAGATATCCAAGTACAACTGCACGATCCAGAATTAAGGCTGTAATCTTTTCAAAAAAAATTTAAAACCATTCTTAAACTCATTCCAGCTCAACATAACAGATCTTTCTAAAATTACTGATTAAATAACAAAAGCTTGGACTAGAGTCCTCCATTTCAGCCCAATCTTAATACTGAGCACCTCTGCCCTAATGCTGTGAGCCCAAGAGCAAAAGCTTTGCCTGGTAAGCAGCTTCCAGCCTGTTAGATCTACAGAGTGTCAACTCTGTGCTTGATTGAGGGGACATGCAGAGCTCCCACCCCGCTCAGCCCCATCACTCACACAGAACAGTGGTTCCTTCCCCTCAGCAGCAAACAGGGACTGTGGGAGCTTCCAAGGAAGCTGCAGGGAAGCAGGGGGCTCCTTCTGGGCACAGGCACCTCATGAGATGGCACTGGGTGTTGATACTGCTACCGGCTACTTGGAATTACACGTGAAATAACTGAATGGGCTGATTAGCCAGAGAGATCAAGTACAGTCACAAACAGCTCTGCCTTTCTACTGATACAGATGTGAAATGGTCATATTCAATGCAGATACTTGTAGCCATGCAGCAAAGGCAGCACTGCATTTTTACAAGTCATTTATAAATTCTGCAGCTCAGAAGCCCTCTGGTTAGTGAGTTAGGAAGGTTGAATTACATAAAAAATGAAGTATTTCTCAGCCTGTCAAAATTCACTACACTTCTGCAAAAGCTGCTGAAAATTGGCCAATCACTTGCAGTTTTCTTTCTTTGTAATTTCTTCTGTATTTAAAGGGAAATTTCCTGATCCTTTTAGGCAATTCTTCCAGGTGGATTTAAAAAGGAAAAAAAAAAAAAAAAAAAGCACTACAAGTCTGATGTCTTCCCACCCTTGCACCTTGCACCCCCTCACTCCTATTCCCAAGCCCATGCAACTGCAGAAGCCCAAGCCTGCATAAGGAGGGGAGCATCACTTTGCTTGCATGGCAATTGCTCTCATTTCTGAGCAAACACCTGAGCCTGGATTTGGCCCCAAAGCCCTGGGCTTCTGCATGCCACAGGCAGAGCCACCTCCCCAGGTCGGCCGAGTCCTCGGCTGGTCTGACCTGTGCTGTGGACATCAGCTCAACGGTGGCGGGCAAGAAGTGGAGAGGAGGGACAGGCAGCAGAAAGGAAACGTCACATTTCTTACACATTTCACAGAAGAAAGATGCCAGTTAGAGTGAGAAGCAGCAGTATTAAGTCAAATACATACAAAGAGGCTTCGTCCAGGAAGAGAGGCGAGAGGCCCCAGCAGAGCTGGGTAAAGATCAGGAGGATTAGAGAAAATCAGCTCTTCCTCCTCCTCCAAGGCAGCCAGACTCTTTAACAGGTCCGGAGGAAGCAGAGGGGAGCTCTTGGGGTCCTAGTGACAGAAACGAGCACCGTGAGACAACCGAAGGCAGAGAGGGCAAGAACAAGAGCAGGCAGGGAGCTGGGCTGACCCAAGCAGGACAGGAGAAGGAGCAAGAGAGGCAGGCGAGTGCAGCAAGGAGGGCAGCATGCAAAGGAGGCAGGGGGAAGGCAGAGCAAGCGACACGGCAGGGGGTACGTGGAGGGAAAACACAGAGCGCAGGAGTGAGCTGGGCACCCACCTAACACGAGCAGGGGACCCTGCATCCCTCTGCCAAAGAAATGCTACAAAAGTGGTTGGCAGTTGGAATTAGGGGAGCAGGTACTTCCCACTAAATCAACACCAAGCACTGGACCCATTTCACATTAAAGATAAAACAGTCTCAGTTTAGCTATGGAGAATGTCATCTCTTCTCTGCAATAAATTCATATTTATTGCTCTTGCCTTTTGCCTTTAAAGAAAAATCGTATCTGCATTTCCCCTTTTCTTGCATAGTTTTAAACCTGTAAGACTTATTTCCACTGCTTGGGACCCCATGTCTATGGTCCAACTGATGGGACTGTCAGGCACAAAGCCCTGCCACACCCGGGTACAGGCTGGTCACACTGGTTAAATTGTGTGCTGCAGGAAATGCCCAAAGCAGAGGTGTCACAGGCCTGGCCCATGCCCTGCTTGCCACATGGTAAGGCTTCCATTTTAGGCATGAGAACAGGCTAGTGACCCGGTCTCTAGCATCTAAAGACCACTGCCTGAAATCACTAGGGAGGCAGTTTCCTGAGCGCTGGCTGGCTTTGCTCCCACAGAGCAAGCTAAAGGAGCTCTGCTGACCTCCTGAAAAGCCAGGGTGTGTATACAGAGGCATGGCTGAGCAAAGATTTACCAGGGCCTCTGTTTAACTTCCCTTATATCACCAAGAGCACTCTTGGATGACCCCACAGCTGCTAACATAAAGCAGACTGCAGGTTTTGTAAGCAGCAACATGGAGTACACTCTTCCCATCACCCTCAGCTTTAGCTTCAGTCCAACTACTGCAGCCTCAGCCATTCAAAACAAAAGCCGCTATAGAGGCACTGAGAGTTTAAAAGGGTAAAGGCTAAAGGGCAATGACCCAACTGCAGTTACTTGCATAGCATTTTTGTTTCTCATCAGGGGCTAGATAAGAATTGTTGTTAACACTGCCAATGTCAAGCTGCTCCACCTGCCAGAGCATCTCCACAAGAGGAGAGACTCACCACAGACTGAAAGGGACTTGCACAGGGTTCTTCACAGCACACTAGTATCACACCAGTGCTGCATATGACTTACATCTACTTGAAACCAAGTTTTCTGCAGCCCAATCACACACACAGATCAACTAACATGGTACTGGAGTTTCTGGAACCTCATTTACTGTTTCCTACAGTCCAATATCCAATTCCCTAGTATAACACTAGAATGTGGTTTGCATTGATCCACTTCAAGTTACAGAGCATTCCTGAACTGGGGAAACAATTGTCAGGAATATGGGAGCCTTGTTGATTTTCATCATCTGTAAAGCTGCTCTTTACCTCAAAGGTCATCCTGGAGACAGCATCCTGCTCTGGGCGGAAGACTCCTTGCCGTTTTCCCCTGCGGTCCATCGGCTGCTGTGCCATCACCCTGTTGTCAGCCATGCCGTAGGAAGAGTCCCAGTAATATTCCGGCACCTTGACTTCTGAGGGGTTCTGGTTATATGGCTCCATTGGAAAAGGCTTCATTTTTTTCTCCAGAGGCTGCTGTTGCATCACAGGAGGCTGTAATGACTGTTCAAACAATTTTAGAGGGTCCTGGGCCTGAAGGTAATAGGACTGCTTTACAGGCATGATCTTCCCCAGCGAGCCTTGGACTTGAGGAGGGTTCCAGAGCTGCTTTGACGAGTCTGTCTGGGGGTACTGAAGCAGATGTGCAGACTTTTATCAGGAGAATTGCGAACAATTAACATTAGCTGAAGGCCTAGCTTAATTCAGACTGATATCCTGGCTAAATAGCTACATTATTCATTAAAATTCGATCTTGAAGGGCACATAATACTCCCTACTGAAGGCAATGCTTGAGCATTATTCTCACTCTCATCCACCTTTTCACACCTTCACTAAGTGCTGAACTGATATTTGCTAGGCCATACAGGTGGGTCTCACCATCTTCTGATCACTGTCTGCAGGAAAATTCTCAAATATGACACGTACATGAAACTAAGTGTGAGGGTAAGGGAATCACAGTAACCCAGCTAACCCAAAAAAGATGGCATGGGTGAAGATTCAATCCCCATTCCCATACAGCAGATGGCACCTAGAATGTCTAAGACAAATACCTGCGTAGAAACATCTTCATTTGTTTCCTTACAAGAACAGAGCAAGTTGTAACTGCCTCCCATTCTAGTAGGTGCCTCCCTCCTAGTCACAGATACATAAGCTCCTACCCACTAAACTCCAGCTCTTTTTCAAAGCTGCCCAAAAGTTCACAGATCAAAAATTCCTTAGAAAGGCACATAATGAGTGGATTTCTTTGTTTGCTTTTTCTCCAAGAAAGGTAATTCAGGAATTGAATTGACTTTAAAGTGTCTCGAACATTGTGAGGCATTCTTAATGAAGCTGAGCATACCAGGTTCTTGGGGCTTACCTGCTGGAACCCCGAGTGGTGTGGGGGGCTCTTCCCAAGGCCCTGCACAGCCTTCGTGGGGGACTGCTGCTGCTGCTGGGCCAGCGCTTGCACCTGGAGCTGGCCTGCAGACTGTGCTGTTGCCTGAGCTGGTAACGATGAGAGGGGCTGCTGGGAGGGAGGAGGTGTTTGCTGAGGTCCCTGGGTCATGGGCCCTGGTCCGGAGGGCCGCTGCTGGCTGTAGGGAATGTGGGACTGCTTCCCGGCTTGCACCTGGTTGCCTGCAGGCGAGTGAGCGGCGGGCTGCAGGAAGGTTCCTGGGACGGAGACGCCGCCTGGGAAGGTGTATCCTGTGCTCATGGAGAAAGCCACAGGTGGAGGGACAACGTAGGTTGGAGGTGGGAATCCTGCAAAAGATAAAAACATGCCTTTAATCACGATTTATGCCTCAAATGGCTCCCCAGACAAAACATTCAGGATTATTTTCTCTTTTCGCCTTTATGTAACAGGACAGAAAACACTAAGTACCATTTGCATACAGGCAAGATGATGGTTTTCATCTTCACAAGTATATGGCTACAATCACGGGGAATTCAGAGTTTGGTCACATGTTTTCCCATCATTCAGTGACAATTGTGCTACTGAAAGATGGTGTCAAGTCACATGAGAGATGATGTCAGGAAATTCTCCTCTCCTTGCCTTATCGCATCTTTTCCCTTCATCGCTGTGTGACATATTTGATGCAGAACTCCCAAAACTCCCACCCTCTCAAACATTTTCAGACATTAAATTTCTATAGCGCTGGACAGAGAAGCAGTAAGCCAGCCTACTGCCTCTCCTGGGAGGATCACTGGTCTTTGGATTAATTTAAATAGAGGCAGAGGGCAAGCAAACAAACCCTCATATCTGCAAGATAAATCCTTTCCTGTAGTCCACATTGGAAACCTAGGTGTGGAGAGCAAGCTCCAATGCTTATTCTGCAGGCCAGATTTTATTTGAGCCTTAGGACAGGGAAGAGGTCCCTCTGGCCTATATTGAGCAACAATAAACAGCAGCTGCAGAGACTCTTTGGGAAGATGAGACTTGCAGCTATTTCTGTGCGCAAAGATGGAGCATGAGGTACAAACACTTTAAAACAAAGTGGGAACATGCAACAAAAGAGTGAACACCACTACAGAAATTACAGCCTAAAACACCTCTACAAAGGAAACTGAGCTGTAAAGAAGAAAGCAGTATGACTGGTCCTTCATTACAGAGTACTATACATAAAAAATGCTTACTCCTGAGGTAGTACAAGCGTTTGTCATGTTTTGAAGAGCTACAAAAATAGTCTGCTGTGAAGCACCTTGATCTGGTACCTGCCATTTGAGCAGCGAGGTGGCAGGCTTTACAACAAACCTCAGTTACAAAGTACTAGGAATCTGACTTGTCTTGTTTCAGTTCTGCGACGCTCCTTCTTTACTACACAGCAAGATACTCAACAAGAGAAAGCACATTCACCAGAACAGCCACTGCCTTGTGCGACTGCAGTAACTCTCATCACAGACTTTTTGGCAGTCAACAGGAAATTACACTTGAGCAAAATCCAACAAAATACCTGGCCGGCTGGGCAGGGGAGGGAAAGCTCCTGGGTGATGAATGGGGATGAACTGGGAACTGCTGGCCTGACTGGGAGTCTGATTTACAGGCGTTTTCCTGGCTTCAGACACTGGAGTTTTCCTCATCTCGGTCTGGGACTTCACCTGTTCCAAGAGAAAGTGGCACAAACTCAGAATTTATTTTCTGAAGTTGAACTTGCAAATTATCTGTGAGGTTATTTTCTTTGCTCTAAGTACGTGGAAGAGGTCTGGAACACACAAATTCAGTTTTTATTCTCTGACTTTAGGCAAATCACATTTGCTTGGGAGCTCTTTGTCTCACAGAAGCACTATATGGGTATCTATGGAGAAGATTGCAAGAGACTCCTTTTCTAGCAAGACAGGAAAGCAGATATCAGCTTCCAACAGACCATATGAAGAACTTTTGCTACTTACCATGCTGTTCAACATGCACTTTAAGAAAATAAAAAACCAAATGCTGCCCTTTCCTAGGGCACTGCTTCAACCTAATTCATGCTACTTACCTGTGGCACCTTAGAAACAGGAGAAAAAAAATCTTCTACTTCTTTCCAGGCAGTTTTTTCAGCCTAACTCGAGTGGTGCAGTATGGGCACAACCCTCTGATTATTTTGAAATTCTTTTTACCAAGAGCACATACAACAAATAGCAGAAGTGCTTAATCTGTTGTAGTTTGCTGTGCAGCTCCTGTGTGTTCTGTACAAGGAGCTGCACCAGTTAAAGGCTGAGAGAAGAAGGTAAGGTAACATTTACCTGATTCTGCTGCAGTCTGGGTCTTCCTGGAGAGGAAGACAGAGGGGAAGACTACTTTCCCTTTCTGTTCAGCTCGGCAGAACTGCCTGGAACGCAAGATGAAGCAGGCAGGAAAAAGACAGCAAGCAAGGAACCCGGGCGACACAGAAAGCACCCGGGGAGCAGCCCTGAAGCCAAGCCTCAAAGGTGATTGCATGAAAGGGGTTTTATCAGCGATGGAGGTTTAAAAAGAAAAACAGCATAAAAATAGACTATGCAGGATTTATTTCAATATTGAAAGCTATTGGACTGAAAGGACTTAGAGGGCAGGTTCTTTCTTGCAAAACACAGTGGAAAAGGGATAGATGTATCCAAACATTTTCTAGTCTTCCTCAAATAATTCTCAATTCCCCCATTAGAAATTATAGAAGTGTCATTTACTTTTTGTGCTTCATTTAGGTAGGCTGTCAGAGTGAGGTTTTTGTTGTGTTTTTAATCCCCTGCTAGGAAAAGGCAAGAGAAAATTTCCCTCCACAGGCTCTGGCTGATGCCAGGTACCACAAGTGAGGCAGCAGCCCCCATTGCCCCTCTCGTGCCAGTTCTGTTCACTGGCCACCTTTGCCCTCCATCACAGTCTGGACATTCAACACTTGTGCTGGCACATTTCACTCCGCAATGAGCCAAACATTTTTATAACACAAGCTGAGAGTTACACATTGGTTTTTACACAAATGTCACAGAAGTCAAAGACACTCTTCTTACATGGGGACAAATCAATGTTACCAAGGTCAGCTTTGTTGTTAGTGGGCTTGAAAAATAAGTTCATTAGAACTATTAACCCTCCTCTACCCATCATAGAGCAGTACAAGCTAAAAAGAAGTGGCCTGATAGTAAGTTTTGAACATTACTGGCCTTTACTGTAGCAACATTCTTTATATTGTAAAGATGTTATCAAGGCATGAAATTATCTATCAAAATGCTGCCATCTCATTATTACATCTGCATTAGTCTTTTGTGCAACCAGCATTTCACCACAGTGGCATCTTAAGGGTATTTTATTTTAAGCAATTCTGTGCCCCTTAGAAAATGGAGAAGCAAGTTATGCCAGACTTGAGTGATCCAGTCTGAGTGGGGAAACACATCATGTATCTGAAAAATGGAACTAATCAACTATGTGCTGTTCTTTACATTTTTGCTTTATAAAGTAGGAACTGCAGCATCTATGGTGTTTGCAGTGTTCAAGAGGATGAACTATAGAGTAGATATATTTGAAGAGCCAAGAAAGACCAAGGCAGAGCACTAAGACAGCCACTTGTGTGGAGCTTTTCCTGGCTTCTCCTAGAAGCATAGGAAGCAAGATCTGAAGCAGGGCTCAGGAAGGAGGGCCACTGAACTAAGCAAAACCAAAAGGAATTTCCTTGTGTCAGTTACCATAACAAAAAAAGAGCTGACAGAACTAAAAAGACAAAATTTCTACTCAGTAAGAGAACTGGAGCAACTAAGGAAGTCAGACCAAAATACACTGCAGTTAGGTTTATAATAAGCCCTACAAACACAGGAAAGAATCTTAGGATTAGCAAACTACTAATCAATTCTTAAGGTAAAAATATGTTTCTTAAAGCGGGGGGCGGGGGGGAGGAAGAAAAATCCACTTCACAGAAGAATTTTTCAAGCCAAATCCATAGATAGCTTTGCAAGACAGAGGCCCGAACCATAATTCCAAAAACTGGGAATTACACTCAGGCCAGCAGCCTCATACCACAAATAAAGGAGAACCTACTGCCTTAACTTATCTACTTAACGAGACCGGTACCTGTCACAAATGATCACCACATGGCTTCTGCAGGCTACTTCTTTTCCCCACTCTAGCGCTCATGCAAAACCCCAGTCTTTTAACAGTCAGACCACACAGTCAATTCAGACCTTCCATTTCATAATGATGATGTTTGACAGGAAATAACCAAGAGCAGAACAATAAGAAAGATCCAAGGGTCCAAACAGCACAAGCCAGAAAGACCGACAGAGCTGGTTTGTCTAGTGTGAAACAAAAACCACAGCACCACAGGCCTTCAAAGAATGGCAAAGAATTAAGCTACTCTGACAACCTGATGGAGTAGAACTAGGCTTATGTGATGGCAAGGGCAATGAAGAGCATGATGAAGCATTTTCTACTTGCAAGAATGGTAAAAAACTGATTTTCTCTAGGAAGACAACAGGATCTCCACCACTATCACTAGAAGTCTCCATCTGTCTCCTGGGAATAGCCGAGATACAGCCAGTCATGTCCAGAAGAACTCTGAAGTTCTCTGCCCTCATTTACTGCAACTCTGTTCCACCACAACAGAGCCTAGCATGTCAAGAACGTGAATAAAGAATTGACCAGGTGAGCTGTGTTAATAGCCTGGATTATCTCTGGAACAAAAGCTAGAAGTCTGTTTTCAACTGCTGAGATAGCAACAGAGTCACTGTCATGACTCCTTACCTTCCCTCTCCCTAATAACCTAAGATAACATCAAGGGAAGGGCAGAGACCACAAAAGTCACTAATACTGGATCTTTGGAATAGATGTGCTTCTATTTTTTCCTGCATGGTACATGTACTGCAGAAATACCCAAGGGACCTAAGCGAGAACTCAACTGGCCCCGACATCGTGCCTAAGATATAGAATCTCTTCAATCCAAGGCTTACCTGAACTGCCACATTCTGCTTTCCTGCTTCCTGCATTTTATCCAAGGTGCATTTCTTGGTTTCATTCTTTCTTTTATTGTTATCCTTCTTTCCATCATTTTTGGTGGCTACTATTCCTTTGCTATAGTCCCTTCTTTCCCTACTGACATCTTTAGGAGGATAGATTCGCGCTTGCTCTCTGTTTACCTCCCGCGGCTTAATGTTCTCTTTGAATGTGACCATTGGTTTTTCTCCTGCATCACAGTTGTTGTTTAGACTTCTGCCAGTGGACAGAACTGATTTGAGTCCAGGGCTTCCATCTGCGGATAGTGGCTCTGCAATTGATGTCTCCTGCAAGGCAAGACTCTCTTTGGCTTCACTAGGATCCTCTAGTATTAACTCCGGGATTTCTGTCAAAAACAACAGCTTTCCCACCTCATTTTCACACTGAATTAACCTGAAAAAGACAAGTAATTGAACAGTAAATAAAACCAGGTTTCAGAGTGACATATCTTAAGCTACAGAAAGTCAACGTATTCAACATGCATCTCAATGGCAATGACTAGATGTTACATCTCCGAGCCAAGGGCTCTCTAGACTGCTATAAAACATTCATCACACCACCCTAGCTACTCCTTCAATCTCTTCTTTCACTTCTCATTTATGCTGCAGGATCTTATTAAATACAAGGCTTTACTCCAAATAGAGTCCCCACTGAAAAGAGATTGCAAAAGCACATGCTGGCCCAAGGAATGTTACAGTAGCACCATTAGCAAGTCACATTCACATCATACCTAGATGCTCTGTAAAATAATGAGAAAAGGAGCTTTTGTCTGGCACCTGCAATACTCAAACTTACAGCTGCAACTAATACACAACAGCCAGTACTACAGATGTGCAGTTACCTTGGCTGGTTATCAGCAATCCATTTGCCTGTGAAGATCAGACGCTGTTGCCGTATCCTACGTTGCTGCCCTTCCTTATCCCCTGTAATAGCCTGGTGGCCCTTTGAAAAATCCAAGTTCCTAATATTCACACACAAGAAAATAACATTAATTATACAGTTATCACCTGCAAAAATAGGTAAAGAGACAACTGCTCAATATTACTCCATTATGTGTAATTTCAACAAAATCTAAAAAATATGGCACTGTTATGGATGTCCAAATTATGGACTCAATCCTCTTCCAGCAAGACCCTTTCTCCTCTCTTACTAGTGACCAAAAAAAGAAGAAAAAAAAAAAAGCTTTTATATAATTTTGCATGCTGACCAAATGAAAAAAATGAGTGGATACATCTAATACATCTAGTAATTAGTTGACATGTGTGCCTGCTCATCTATTTACTCCTACTGTTAATGGTCAATAATGTTGATACTCTAACATGGAAACAATGAAGCTTACTAGGTTCTGATGTTAGGTATAACAGAAGAACGCAGTTAAAAA
>JAUBOD010000992.1:594873-609337 GCA_032353885.1 Nothura maculosa
TCTTTCCCATTGCCAGGACAGGGATTGCTATTGAATTACAAAGCATTAGACAGAGATGTATTCAAATTCAAACAACATTCAGATTTAAAATATAATCTTAAAAAAGGAAAAGCCACCTTCCCCCATCCCTCAGAGCTGGACAAACCAATTCTGATACTGGATAACAAATACTACAATATTGTAAATATTTGTTCTATTAACCGTTCAGATCTAGGCATTATAGCACTCATTAAAAAATGAGATACAGGGTATGGAAATCAGTTAAGAGTCATTTGCTCTGTCCCTGCCTCCTGGAGCCAACTCTGACATCCTGCTGGTCCTGCTTCCTCCCAGCACTAAAGCAGCATATGCTCCTCTTAACGAAGCCTGTTATAACACGCCTGCATTTTAACCCAGAAGGCCTGGACTCGCCGCATGCAGAGGCTCTGTATGAACTTCCCCTGCTTCTTCACCTGTCACAAGTGCCCTGGAAAAAGCACTCACTCCTTCTTCCTCCTTCTGCCCAAGTCAAGCTCAGAGCTAAATGCAAAGGTCCTGGCAGTTCTTTCTACCCTTACACCTCACTTGAAGCTCCAGGTCAGCACATCAGGCGAACGTGCTCCCCTCTGCTCCCACCCTTCTCCCAGGGCAAAGGCAACAGATGTCTTTCCTCTTTCCCTTCTATCTTGCTCATCCAAAACCACTCCTGCGTGAAACAGCTGCTCCCGATCGCCAGGGGTAAAACCCTTATCTCTGGAATTCTCCCCACGTATTCCAGTAACAGTCTCATGTTTCACTCAACACAGATTTCAGCTTTCATTTGAAAGGGAATAAGACAGTCATTTCATAGGATGCAACTGCTGTGCTGTAAGTGTTGAGAGTTTCCAGCTAAACAGCACACATATTTACTGAAGTACTTACAGGTCCTGCTCCACCTTTTTATCTAAAGCATACTCCAAATCAGTCACTAGCATTTTCTGGTATAAGTCCTGTAGAGCCTGTCTGGATGTCCAGACTTCTGCTGGACCCAGCTTTGAATCTGGGAAAAAACAAGCAAACAAAAAACAGAAGATACAATTGGTTTTGTAGTGTACAAATTTACAAAGCTATTTGTAAATTGACATTCCACGCACTCACCAAGCAAGAGAACATAGCAGAGTATACGGTAACGCAAAGCCAAACACTCAATTTAATAAGAGATTTGGCAAAACCTTGAAATACAAGATGCTGTGCAGGCTCTTTAGTCCTTGAACAGAACTGAGCGCACTTAGGTCAGGCTGGACAGCTCAGGGATCTAGTATCAGGTTCTAAATCCTGCGTTCATAGCTCTAATGCTTGGGGATTTGTGTGGATTCACTCACTTCTGCACTTCTCAAATCTTTAACATAATGCACACACTTTATATACAGTCCTTAGGAATGACAAGCCTAAGTCACACAGAAGAAAAACAGGAACCAAATACTACTAGCTACATCAGCTATGTAGTAAAGGCAATTACCTGTCATGTCAGCCTTCAGGACTTCTGCCTGCCTGTAAGAAAGCAATAAAACAAGAAGTTAGAATCTGATTAAAATAATGCAGTTATACTACAACAAATTAATGCAACAGTGAGTACAGAAAGTGGTGCCAGCACCTTAAAGGCTGCCTATAGCCTAAGCTAGTGTGCTTTCCATTCCTACAAAATGGGGATTGGAACTACTGTTTTACTACAGCACGATCTCCTCAGCTATCCTATCACAACGTCATCCTATCAAATGGGAGTTTAGAGCTCCCCTCTTGGAATTAACTCTGAGTAGTGGCACGTGAGGAAGGTCACTCTGCCTTCAGCAACCATCAGTTTTGTTGCATCTGCTCCATTAAAGACCCAGAGCTAACATATGGACTGAGGTGGCCCTGGCCCACTTGTAGGGGCTGTATTTCTTCAAAATCAGTCTCTAAAATACCAGTTAACATCCAGCTATCACACTGCATCTCGACAGAAAAGGAGCATTGCTTATTCCTCCAAGACACTTCTTTCAGGAGCCTTTGCTGGTGTTCAGAGACTCCTAGTGGACACAAATCCGAGCTCACTGATAAAGCCGAGAGCTCCGCGTGGTGCCAGCGGCCTCGTCACTACAGACACTGTCAGGCAACGCCTGGGGAAGCTCCCTCCGTCTGTGCATTTCCAGTGTCACACTGAAGTCCCGCTGGGCTGACTTGTTGCCAGGCTCTGACTGCTGGCGAACTTGGTGTCACTTGTTCACACTTTTGATCTTTCAAGAAGGTTTTCTCAAAGTTTTCTCACTGACCCGTTTGCCTCAGCAGTTTACAGTCTTAAGTGAGGTTTCTTAAAGCCCTATTCATCGGCCCAAAGCCTTAGAGCACAAATGATAGTTAATCGAAATTAATATTCCTCAACTCTTCATTGAAGCACACCATTTGGTATATCATGAGAACTATTCTTTAACACAAACCTAGCCTAGGGCTTTAGCTTAAAAAGTTCAATTATAAAAATCCTCAATTCAGTTCATTAAAAACATTCAACAGCCAAAGGAATGTTCATTTTATTCAAATACTTGAAAAGCCTCCACATTTTCGAACACAGTGCTCTGAAATAAAACAAGGGTTCTAGTGACTCAACATGTGGGGACGTTTCAGTAGCCACAGGTGGCCAAAGCAGCCTTCTCACCCCTGGGAAGCCAGCAGGGTATTAAGGGCACTTGAGTGCAACATAGACACTGGGCTTAGTTGGGAGGGAAGCCCCTGAACTGGCAAGGCCAGAGCACAGAGGCAGCCTGCCCCTCCACGGCCAAGCTTTGCCCCTCCAACCAAGCTGTCCTTAAGCAGAGCGCTTCGGTAGCTGCTCCTGAACCACGTTAGGGCAGACGTGCTGCAAACGGCGCCGTCCTCCCCGCGCACCCTGCTCCCACAGGCACTCTCCACCGCTGCCATCGGGGAACAGTCACCTTAACACCCAGAGTCTGGAGTCTCATCTCTGAACCAGCAATTCTCTCCCACACACTAAGTCATCTGCATAAAGCTGCATCTCTAAGAGGGCTGCATCAGTTGCAAAGCATACATGTGTTCATTTTTGCCTTCCTTTTACTTCAGAAAATAAACCCTGAAGCACAAGCATCCAAAGCAGCAGTCTGCATTAGCCAGCTGACCAAGACAGGATTTCTGTGAGTCAGGCTGGACAGAGCCAAGCTTCACCTATAACATGTTCCTCTCAGTTACGCCTCGAGCACGAGCTGCGCCAGACCTGCCACGGCAGGACAAGCCTTACCAGGGGCATTAAAAACCCCAGCACAAACAGGCATGGGGAACAAGCTCTGCTTCCCAGCAGCCTGGAAGCAGAATTCCCTTCAGCCACTTCAGCGGTTCGCTTGCCACTCACATCACTAAGGACTTGAGGATTTTCAGTACCAAAATGGGAAACTGGCCCAGGCAGGTGGCCATATAAAAACAGAGTCAATTGCTTGTTTGGTGAATACTGCACAAATTAAAGGCTATATGAAATGCTCAGGGTAATTTCCCTCCAAGTATGAGTTTATATTTGTGCACTTCTCTCCTCCAGAGTTACCAGCAGAAATTGTCCAGTAAAGAGGAGGACTCCAGTCTATCAGCCTTTAAGAGGAGCTATGTGACTCCTTGGAAGTCCCATTGAAAGGAGGGGACTAGGGAATGACCGAATTCAGGCACTGCTAGAAACATCTCCTCTTCCAAAAGAAAAGCAGCAAATAAAGGCAGGGAATCCTTTCTCAGGAGGAAAACAAGGTGTTTTTTCTATGATAGCATGCTATTTTTTAAGTGTATTTGATTCAGAGCAGGGGAAAGCAGTAGAAAACATCAATAGCACAGGCAGTGCACAAAGTTATAAAGGAAAATCATGGGTGAAGGGGGGGTGTTCATGGGCATCCAGCTATACCCAAGACAGCATCCACATCTGCCCGTCAGCACTGAGCAAAAGTCACTGCCCAGTATAAGTAGCCGAGTGCTACATGAAACAAATGCTCCTGCATTTCCTATGAGCAGGCACTAATATCAAGAAAACAAAGCCTTATTAGTCACTTTTAGAAGCGCCCTGGGCACTAATCCATAACAGCTGGTGAGCTTTGCTCAAGGTTGCGTTTTGAAAGCTGATACAGAAAGCACTTGCACTTTCCTGCCCCACGCGTAGACAGCGTGCAGCGACCGCGAGCCAGCTAAGGCTTTTTTAAAGCACGGTCTGAGGATCGGGCATGTATCCAGGACCTGCACAGCACAGGATCCTTGAGAAAAACAAACCAGAAAACAAAAAACAAGACCCAACCCTCTTTAAAGCTTTCTTTACCCATTGATTCAGCTTCACCTATGTGAGTAAAGGCCTTCAGAGCACAGCTCCATCCACCAAGTCTCTGCCTGACAGGGTAACTGGAGGAAGTCAGAACCTCACTGTGATACAGTGAGTCTGATGCAAGTACAGACCTTAATTTAAATGCCCATAGTTTTCACCAGGTACTTACATCACTTGCTTCACACGTAGAGAGCTTTTACCCATGTCAGCTACTAGTGACATAGCAGGAGATCCTCAGGCTGTGAGTCATCCAGCTAAATGTTCTGCATGTCTAACCTTTTACACTCAGAGGACAGTCTGCGCGAACTTGGCAGCGATTTTCCTTGGAAAGAAAATCTTCAACAGTAGCCAGCTTATTATTTTTACATGCAATAAGTTTAACACTTCTTACTGTTACAATAAAATCCTAGACTGAAGGCTGCTGCGTCCTCACAGCCAGCTTTGTTCAAATCCACTTCTTGCCCTTCTGTTGTCAAAAATGGGAAGTAAAGGTGTTCCCAACAGGTAAATCCGCTCCAAGAAAGTTCATCCCTGCATACTGTGCTGTTGCATCTATGGGGAGCGTAAGGAGTGTCCTGCCCAAGTTCCTACAACTCAACTGTCTCCACCAAAGAGAGCTCCCTCTCATTCCCACCTAAGAGACCACGTCTGTCATGGGAGCCACTCCCTGCAAATGCGAGCTAAATGCCTTGGAAACGGCACCTGGGCTGCAGAGTTGTCCAGCCACAGAACCGTGCCTAGGGCCTCTCCGCAGAGCTTCTAAAATATAAGTCAGGAGAGTCATCTGCAAACAAGGCACGGGGCTGTCTGGGCTCTTAGTGAATTCAGACAAAACTAGCTAGTAATTAAGACCAGCTTAAAAAGCTTAGCTGAGTCTTTCGTAAGTTCTAGACACTGGTGTGAAAAATATTCTTAAAATATGGAATATCTTGTTGTTTAACTTTCTATTCAGATCCATTTGTTGTCTGGAATAGCATTTTACTGGAGCACTAGCTTTATTTATTTTTTTCCCCCATAAATTTGCATTATGCAGGTCATATCCGAGCCTAATCCAGAAAGGAGGCACAAGTCTGACACATCAGGCAGCTATCGGCATCACTATCGGCAACACGATCAAGTTGTTTCCTAGAAATAGGCTGCTTGTGAGCCCCCCAGAGAGCTGGATTAGATACAGTTTGAGGGGAGATTTCCCTTCTCCCTGAGGATTTTCCATCTCCCAGGCTAGCATCACAGAGCATTTGATTCAAAGCTCATAAATACCTAGTCCATTTAAAGCTATTTTCTGGCTATCCAGATAAAATACATTGCCTCATCGGCCCGTGGAGGCAGAGAGCAGAGCACCTGCTACAAGGAACTAATTATACCAATGAAATAGCTTTTCCTCCAGGAAAGTCAGCCTCACTTTGCACAGAGAGGGCAACAAATGCAATTTTCTGCCAGTCCCAACCTCCAGCTTCAGCAGTTCTGCTGGCTGCAGTTTCCCCAAGAGCTCCAGGGATAACACGAAGTCTTGTTCAATTTCAGTGTTGCTGTTGCTCTCCTTGCTCACAAACCACCCCTTATCCAGCAGCAAAAGCTGATTCTGCTGCAGCTCCATAAAACCAGGAATAATTTGCAGAGACGCAGGGAGGAACTGCTGAAGGGGACTCAAAACTAGGGGCGATCAAGATACTAAGAATAACTTCCTTGCTAAGCAGCAGGTGGAGAAAGAGCAAATATATTAGGTATCTAGGTATCGTGGCCGGAGTTGGAAAGCAGAAAAAGTGAGAAGGGAACAGAACAAAAAGGGGCCCAGAAAGAAAACAAACAAAATGATTTAAAAAAAAAAATCTTATTAAACCCTGAGATTTAACTGGGGCTTGGAAAATCTTCAGCCTTCTAAACATGCTATTCCTATTGGCTGATATAGACACATCTGCCCAGACAAGTAAAGACCTTCAAAAAAAACATAAAGCCCAAACCGAAGCTATCGATGCGGAGATCATTCACTGCAGTGATTCAACAGCACAGAACAGGTTCTGACCCAACCAAGCTCACTTTAACTCACAATTCAGCAAACGTCATGCAAATACAAAACATACCAAGAATCTGAGAAATGACACCATCAGAAGTACTAAAATAGCTTTCTGTAAGAATTAAAGATATTTTTTTGATGTGAAAGGATCTTGCAGTTTTCACAAGCTATTACTATTAACGTTCAAATTATATCCAAGTATGACTAATTGCAGATTAAATCTTAGAAGTTATTTTCAATTCTCCATTTTAATATGAAATGCAACACTCAAAGCACAGAAACGGAATCAATACTGACTAGCAGTCAGGGAGAAATGCATCACAGCCGTTCAGGAAAGTAAATGGGTACCAAGTCTATTTCTGCCAAGGGTTTCCAGGGAAGTTCCCCACTCTCATTGGGAAGCACCTGGGCAACCCAATGTTGTTTTGGTTGGAAACACACTTTTCAACCCAAGATAGCTGCAAAACAATTTTTCCAAAGAAGGAACTATGAAAAAGGAAGAGGCTGAGTCCTCTACTACCACGGGACTAATGAGGTCCTGTCACACACAGTAATTTCCAAGAAAAGAAGAGGACATGCGGACCCTGCGCTCTCAGACCACGCAACCAGCAACGTTTGCTACCTGTTTCTACAGAAGCATGAAGGGGACACGAAGCATCAAGGATGTGTCTGTGCCTGCAAGGAGCCAGGGAACAGGCTGTTATCAGACCCCACATTCATCTTGTAGGTCTCCACACGCAGGTCACTGTGTTCCCCATGCTGGGGAGCAGAGCAGCCTGTACACTTGTGGAGAGCCCAACCTCTACATTCTTCCAAAGGACAGAGGAACTTGCCTAGAGAGATACCTACCTCCACTGTCATTCACAGAAGCACAGCTGTGATACTCAACTCTGTCTCTATAGCTATATACCCTATACCTATATATGTACTTGCACATTCAGGACTATTCTCCCTGTCCAGATGGGCTGTCATCTAGGAAACCTGGAAGCCCAGCAGCAAAAGCACCTACTCCAATGCACAGAATGTAGGTGTTGCTCTCACTATGTTCAGTCAACTGTTACTGGGCTCTACTTTGGGAATTAAGTATGAAAAAGTTACTGGTTTTAGCTGATATCCACCAAATACAAGCTCTGTAGAAAAACACAAACTGAATTCACTTCTCAGTACACCCAGGACTGCAGCCTTCTTTTCAGCAGGGAGTCCAGACCTGATCATTAGATCCCTTTTCCACTCAGCACCAGTTAAGGAAAAGGCTCTACAGCATCGGATTATCACATCCAGCCTGAAGCACAAACAAATCTTATGCCTGGAAAGGACCTTGAGAGGTTATGCAGTTCCTGCCCTTGCCCTGATGCTATTCCTGACACACATTTGTCTCACTTATTTTTGCAGTTCTGCAGAGGCGGAGACCTCAATGTCCAAAGCAGCTGGTTCCAGCAGCCCCAGGTCCAGCCCCAGCACCAGGAGTGCCCAGGCTCCCTCCTAACACCAAAAACTATCAGCAAACACCACTGTCCTCCCTAAACTATATAAACTTGGTAAAGTAGTGAAAGAGGTAGCGACTTTTCCATGTCTGGTTAGGCCGAGGGGGCAAACAAAGCAGGAAGGGCCCACGTGGGGCAGGGATGCAGGACACAACCGCACGGTTCACAGTTAGGAACCGACACCCACACGGATCCAACCTGCACAAGCAAACTTAGCTCGGGCAGCTCACTCTGCAACCACAATAAGCTGCAAAGGCTTTGTACAGTATCCAAGCATCCTCACAACAAGTTTAAACACTAACTCAGGCAGTGCATGTCAGCACGTCACAATAAAGCTCAGGAACTGTGTGAATCCTGCTGTTCTTGCCTCAAAATCTGAAATCCACACGTTGAATACGGCTTTCAAAATCTCTAAAATGAAATGGTATGGGCGTGCATAAATGGAGAACAAAATTGCTAGAAGCTCATGAGACCATTCTCAACCATTACTACTATTCCAAGTGTACCTCAAATGAGGAGCTCAGAGATGTTGACAAAAACACAACAGAGAGAGCAGAGGAATCGCAGTTGGCATCTGCCAAAGGTTCCTCATAGGCTACAGGAAATCTTGGTTTAGTCACTATGTCTCAAACAGTTGTAACATCCATGTGCTTCCTCCCAAACCACGGTGAGACCAAGGAAGGACAAGGTAAAGCAGTATCAGAATACACAGGAACAGAACTCACAGGCTCATAAGGCAAGGAAGGAAAAAGACCCATCTTTCTAATGGATTTATCATGAATTAATTCCCTTCCATTGGTGACAAGGTACCTCAGAGGTCAAACATGTTGATAACAGCATAGATCATGTTGGAGTCCAGAGGACCCTAGACCCAGCTGGCCCAGGACAAACTGCCTTTTACTGTATCAAACAGGAACAACTAACAAGACCTCATTAAACCTCGGCACCAAGAAAGACCAGGGCAAGTCTTGAACAAAATCCCTTGGTGGACAAGAGGTATTTTGTTGGGTTCAAAAGAAAGTCTAATCCCTCAAAGCTCCTGTAATGGATTTAAGAAACTCCTCCCTGAGTGCATTCGAGAGAATCAATCAGGTGCCACCAGAAACTTGTACAAGTGAACTTCCCACTTCCTGGAAGCAAGACAGTAGCTTCCTGGATTAGGGGCAACACATGGGACCGGAGAGTGCTTCATAGGAGAGCAGAAAGGGAGAAAGGAAGGAAAACAACTCACGAACACCAATATTGGATGAAGCAAAAAATTGGCCAAAAGTGCCAAGCATGAGAAGATACTTTCAACACCACAGACAATGAAATGAAATATGAGAAATTGACTGCTGGTGCATTAGAGACATCATAAATATTTTCAGAAAATGACATTATACTTTTTGCCCTGAAGGTAGGAGAGAAAATTAACTCTAGCAGGACTCCCAAGTACCTCAAGGGTATCTCTGATTTGAGTCCCATCAGTGAAATTCAGTCTGTCGCCCACGGCAGTGTAACAATCCCAAGAGATTCCTCAGCCTTCTGGTTCCTTATGAATATCCCTTGAGCGCGGAAGCCAGTGTGAATAATCCGAGAAAAGTCCTACTGGAATACAGAAAGGAGAGAAAGCAGACCTAAGGTTACTCAGAAAGCTCTTGTTCCATCTCAGCTCATAGCATTTTATCAATCCAAACGGGCAACTGCTGAGGTACCTCAGAGCAATTTAAAAGTAATATCAAAACACTGCATGAATCACTGCCCTCTCCTCTGCTTGTCCATGGAGTCCCCAGGCTTTAGATGGGAGCCACTTGTGCAGCTCTTCCTGAATTCAGGTGGGAGGGAAAGCCGGGGCCAGACAGCTCTGGAAACATGGCCTAAAGGCAGCGCGGAGCCGGTGACGAAACCCGCGCGGCGGCGCAGCCAGCGAGCGAGGCAGGGCTGCAGCACGGCGAGTAGCTGCCGGGCACGTCCAGCTCCAGCCCTGCCGTGCACAGCGAGCAACTCCGGCCCATGGGTCCCATGCACCATGGCCCAGCGGCTCCACGAGGGAGCAGAGGCCGCTCTTCCCTTCTCCTCACTGGAAAGATGCTGCTCGGCCATTCCCTCCCATGCAAAGGGAGGAACATGGTTTGCAGAACACAGACATGATCTACCACCTCACTAGTAACACAAGGAAAAAAAAAACACAGAACCAAAATACACAGTTCCAATAAAGGTTTTTAGAGGAAACAAAAGGGTGTTTTTATCCCCCTTGTCCTTAGCAGAAGCCATGAGGTTTGTGGCAAGATAAGGACAGGTCTCAAGTCCAAAGAAACCAAGAGAGGTGACCACTGTCCCCTCCTTCTACGTTACAGATCTACTGCTAAACTGCTCTGCCAGCCTTCACCCAGGGAAAACAGCAGACACCACCTGGGCTGGAGCCCACAGCTCCTTCCCATCTCCCCATCCACTCTGCATAGGAGCCACAACCTCCTTCCCTACTGACTGCTGCCAGGTTACAGTTACTCCCTACCCGGCTTCTCCAGCAGGAAAGCAGCCAGGGCATCTTCCCATGGAGTCGCTCTTATCTCCTGTTACCCTCAATGATCCCAAGTAGTGAGCGCAGCCGCCTCTGCCTCTTAAGTGGGAAGCACCACAAAATCTGCAAGTGGGTGCAGTAACCAATATACCAGTCTGAAAAGCAGCTTCCCATTCCATGTGTACTGAATAAAAGAAAGCTTTTTCATACGTATTGAATAAAAGAAAGAAGGTCGCTTGAGACTAGCGATACAACTGAAGGCCCAGATCAACTGATTTAGAGGTAAAGTGGGGAAAAAATCACTTAATTATTTGAGCAGGCTATTTATTGGATGGAAATACTCTGGACAGAGGAAATGGGTTTTTCAAGCAGCTGGAGTATCATGCTGTGCTTCCTACTGATTGCCTAAATAAAATGGCTTGGCATCCAGCAAGCATTAACTGACAAATGTACCTTCTACCGTGTACTGAAATGAAGGGGCTTCAAAAAATACTCCAAAATCCTGTCCTCAAAGGAGGAGGCCATCTTCAGAAAATGGTTTGGAGATGGTCAAGTGCCCCATATCAAAGCTCTCAATGGGCTCCTCTGGTTGCACTGCTACTACGCAGCTTTCTCTTTCCCAGCAAAGACCAAATTATATAGGAATATGCAGTTAGAATAAGCACAAGTAGTGCAGTTAGTACAAGCAGTTATGTCAAGAAGCATCACTGAGAAAAGAGAGGAAAAAAAAAAAGAAAAGTAGCTTCATTTACGCTAACCTGCACTTCCAGGTCACTGGAGCATCATTTTGAAAGCAGTCACAAGCCTGTTAGAAAAAAATTGCAATAACAACATCCACAATAAGCTGTATTTGCAGCAAGAAAAGAGAAGGAGGGAAGAAAAAAAAAAAGGTTCCTTCTTTCCCAGTGCACAGCGAGGACGGGGATGCAGCTACGTGTGCAGCGGCGCTGCGCTCAGCGCGCGCTCCTGCATGGCCCGGCACGGCAGCCGCACGGAGCAGCCAGCCCTGGCCTCGCCTCTCGGCCTCGCCGCTGCTGCCCGGCCACGTGCCTGCCTATCTGGGAGGCCTGTCTGCCTTAATCTAGAGCTCCAGTCCTGTTTACTGGAGACCTAGCCAAAAGTTAAGCCTCAACTTCTCACCATAAGGAGGGAGCACGAGGAAGAGTGCGATGCTCCTGCTGCGAGCAGCACAAGGGCAAAGTGGGTTCCTCCAATGGTGCAGCCAGCTCCTGCCAGGCACCAAAGGGGGCCAAGGTCTCCCATCACTAGCAGGCATTTTATACAGATTAAGAGTCACCTTCTCGACAGTTGCTCAAGCTTAAATGAGGTTGGAAACTCTGCTGAAGATGGTTACAACTTATTAAAATCACTTGGGAGAGGAGAGCAGCAGCTGTTAAGCACTAGTCACACCAGGGATGTTCAGCCTTGTTCCCTTTGGTGTCCCTTTTTCCTCCTCCTCCTCTCTTCTTTTCTCCTCTTCTAACTTCACAGGTGAAAACCACAGGTACTAGAGCTTGCAGCGCAGCAGCAAAAAACCATCATCATGAATCACTGGCTTTTCAAACCACTACCCTCAGCCTCCAGAGGGAATCAGAAGTGTTGGTCATTCTAAACAGAGGCAGCACTTCCAGTATCAAATCCCAAAAGCAGGGAAGCAGGGAACGCGCTGCAGGGACGACGGCAGCAGCCCCTGCCTGCGGCGAGGGCGCCAGGACAGAGCCCAGAAGCAGGATGAGACATAACAGGCATCAAGCTGGAACAGGAGCCTTTGGGGGTGGATACAGTGGAAAACTTCTCTGTGCCAAGGAGGACCAAGCAGTGGCACAGGCTGCCCCGAGGGACTCCCTTATGGAGCCTGCACACAACTAAATGCTGATTCTACTCGTCTCCTCAGGAGTCACTGTGGACTTCATTCATACAGGATTCTCACTCACCTTTCACTCATTGACCGAGGTCAACTGCACACTGGCTTCATTGGGAACCTGGAGCAGAACGAGCCTCAGCTCTACCCTCCTCTGTCAGAAAGGGAGAAGTGCTGCAAGAGGCACATCCCGGGCTGGCAGACAGCACCGGAGCAGAACGAGCACTTCTGCTTCTGCTGCCCAACGGGGCCACTCAGGAGCAGTTGAAAAGGGAGCCACAATTTTAATTAGTAAAGCCAAACCTTTAATGAAGTTGGTTATAGCCTCATCATAAGACTACAGGAAACTACCTACTGGTTTGTCAGCACTAAGATTTCTAAGCAGTATTCCAGCCCTGTAATTCAAATGGGTTTTTTTCCCCCTATGCTTACGTAGTGTCAAAAGCCACAATCTATGAGGGTAAGGTTAGAGTCAACTAGTAACTAGAGTTCATCTCTTTCTAAAATACTACTGAGAAAGCTGCACCTCAGTCAATCTGTTAACTTCATGAACTGATATTTAACATGAATACATAAAATCTCCAGTGAAGGTCACTTCCTCACAGCAAACACAAGTGAACTTGGGCTCAACCAGGCCTTTTAAAAGAAGGGATGTGTTTGGAAGTTTCCATGGTGGTGCATTAGAAATCCTATTGGTAGTGCATATTTTGCTTGTAAGCATCTCCTTCTGTACCTAGGGCTATGTGGAACACTTACTGAGAGAAGACTATCGCAAAGGACAAATTTAATTTGTGGTGAGTACCTAAAGTTCCTCAAAGCAGCATAAAAGATCAAAATAAAATAAAATAAAAAATAAACATTTTCTACTGAAGTCAGAATTACCAGGCCTAAAGCATATTCATCTGAGCAGAACAAACCAGTGAACTCTTTTTCCTAAGTGCTCTTTGGGAGAACTTTCCAAAACCTCCATTATAACTAGACATTTACCTCTCAAATTTTTCCTCACCCAACCAGGTCTAATGCAAATCTTTGAGAAGTGACTCAAAGCCAGGCCAGAGAGCAGTACCTGGCAGGCCCAGCTCCCAGGCAGGGAGCCCCAGCTCCCACGAGGTGGAAGGCAGCTCACTGCTCTTAGAAGGTCACCTTGGAAAAGGCAGTAAGGGTGAGAGAGCCCAAACCCAAGTGCCACCTTATGACATATGGAGATGACCTAAACCAGCTCATCCCCCTCCTCCTGCAACTTCCTAAGCAGCACCTGCTTCATTAAGACTGACCTCTGTGTCTCCTGGGAGGCCTCTGCAGGAGCCCCAGGTGTCCAGCAGCTCTTGTATTTTGATAGAAGCAGTACCATCTTCCCAGGACCAGATTTTAAGCTCAAAAATAACTGACTCATTCATACAGGAAGGAACAGTCTGGTAGTGGAGGAGTTAAGGCAGTCTGCCTAAAAATCTTTCTTTCCTGCTAGCTCTTTCAGTCTCCCTTGATTCCTGCAGAGTCATTATTTCACTCAACCATTAAGTGGTTACACCTAAGAAATTCAGGTTTCTTTTATCCTAACTTCAAAAACCAGGCGCAAAACATTTTTCACATAAACTTTTTTGCCCCTCCTTAGCAACGAAAAGCAAAAATCAACAGAGACCAAATACCCCACATCTTCATCAGGCAGAATATTTTAACTACCCTCTTTTGTCATTACATTTGTGCCCTTACTCCCTCATGATGAAGCTTTTAGCACTCCATGAAGAAGGGAGCCTCCTCCATGAGGTAGGAATCCGAGGCTGTTCCCTGCTCTCTTCCCTTTAAAGGCTCACACCATGGAAAATCTGCACATCTCATTTTCTAAATACACTTGCTACTAGAGCTGCAGATGGAAAAAGCATTCCATGCTTTCGGGAATTCTCTCTCTCCCCAGACTTACCCTCCACCCAGAGAAACAAAACCTAGGGTAGTTTAGAGGTGAGAAACGCGAGGGCTTCTGAGTCCCAACTCTGCCGGGGGAGTTTGCGGCTCTGTCGTTTGTTAAAGGCAGAGACAAGACGCTTGGCGACAAGAACAGGCCCCGTCCCCGGTCACGCACGAGCGCGCGGCTGCTTCCGCGCGGCCGTACCGAGAGCCCCCGGGGCTGGGGGCGGCTCTGGGGGCCGAGCGAGGCTCCGAGCAGCCAGGCTGCCCCAAGGCGCCGGTTCCGGCCCGCGGGCCGGGAGCCTCCGCGGCCGGCGCGGGAGGACGCGGCGCCTCCGCGCGGGACGACCCGGGGCAGGCCCGGGCAGCACGAGCAGCGCCCGGGGCCGCCGGGCGAGGTCCCGCCGCG
>JAUBOD010000992.1:634306-656913 GCA_032353885.1 Nothura maculosa
CCAGCATGCTCAGGAGAGGAGATGGCTTCTTCTGTATCATCTTATAGCACATCAGCTCAGTAGATCTAGCTGGACCTTTTTACCAATAGTTTTAGTGTGAGTCCCTTTGGCCTCTAAACCAACTGTGTTTGGTAGTGGGCAGGTCTACCCTAATTCGCTCAGCAGCCTCTTGGCTGGCAGACCTCCTTAGCCAGCAGTAGGGCAAATTGGTTACTGAAATCATCCTGGCTCCTACAAAAACTCAAAGAGGTTGTGTTTCTAGAGGGGAATAGAGATCTTAGGAAGCTTTTCTGCCAAAGAGAGGTATTTACGGGGCAGGAAGGCCATGTCTCATCATTACTTGGCTGCAAGTGAACCCAATATGTCCCCTAGGAAAGCAGAACTGGGGTGATGCTCCAACCACCTTCCCTCCTCCCAGCCAAAGGAACAGTTCACAGCACTTTAAAAGGGATCTGCTATTACTTAGGCCAATAATGAAAGGAAAAAGAGGTGAAAAAATAACTGGGGATCCAAAGCCATTGCCTGAATTGTCCCCAAGCCCATGAGTGTTGTAGAGGTTGGGCCCATCCTGTGAGATTGCCCTATGGGGAGGATGCTGCGGGCACATTGGTGATGATCTCCAGTTCAGTCCATTTCACTTCTGCACCATAGGCTGCTGCAGCCTGGAATGCAGACACCCATCCCCCAGGGGATGGGAGGCAGGTTACAGAGATAACTCAGCCATGACTGAAGAAAGTCACAGGGTTGTGGCCGCAGCTGGAGCTCAATGAACATGCTGCCTTCTGGGCGCTGGGCAGGTAGAGCACAGAGCTTAGGAGAAGACCAGGGAGCTCATCAGCAGCTCAAAAAGACACCAGATGCTCCACTCTAATTCAATCCCAGGAAAGGTCTCTTAGCATCTTCCTTCTTCTAGCCTCCAGCTCTTCATTTTACCTGTAATTTTCTCCCTTTTCCCTTCCTTCCTCCCATCTTCCACCTTGAAGAGCTTATTAAATGCATGCTATTTTCCTCCTCCCAAATTGTCTTTGGATACCTCAGAGCTCTCTTAGGACAAACCAACCTTCTGCTTTCTTGTCTATAACCCACAGGCCCAATGCCAGGAAAGGAGCCTAATGGAGAAGTTTGTATGGAAACTGGTAGATATCATGGAGCAGTAGAAACTGTTCCAAGTGCTGCATGGCCAAGAGTTACTGTTATCCTCTGTCTCTAGAGCACAAGGACCTACAGTCCTTGCTTATCCTGTCCACGTAGCCTCTTGGGAAGATCATAACAGAAAGAAGGGAAGGTTCAGTCCTGCTATACTCCTTACCTTTTCCTATCTCTTTGCTCCATGTCCTTTTATCACCTTACAATTAGCCCTGGTGTCTATTTCTTTGACACCTCTATGTTCCCAATAAACTTGGGCTAACTAGGCTCGGAGGAACCTCACTGCAGCCCTAGCCCAAGAACAACTGCTGTCCACATTGGCTTTGTGGCTTTCCCAGTGAAGCACTGTCTATAGACTCAACAAGAGACAGTGCTTGCACACCTGAAGACCAAGTGTCCTCCGGGGCATCTCCAGAGAAGAGCTCAGATTACATTAGATTTTTTATTTATTCCCCTAACAAAAGGGTCACAAACTGTTGTAGCAGAAGCTTTGAAGACAAGACTTTGTACTAGAGCTGAGGGACCCCTGCTGTGTGCAGCCACCCTGCATGCTGTGCATTTGTTATGGCTGCTCTGGCATTGGCTGCTGGCATCTCCAACAGCAAATGTGACTTCAGGCAAGGCAGCCCAGCCTGCACGCAGGAGCTCCTTGCAGCACGCAGGGCTTTACAAGCAGTAGCTAATGGCTCCTCAGAGGAAGGCACTGCAGCTGCCCAGAAGGGCAAGTGCAACACATGGCACCGAGGGGACTTGTCCAAAGGAAAGCATTTGACTTGCTACCAAGCAGAGCCCATTGCTGCTCCTTAGAAGAAGGCCAGGGCTTTTCTTAACTGCTGTTCACAGCCTTTCATGGCTGGGGATTTCCTTATACATCAAGAAGCCAGTCCAGAAACTGTTATGATCACTTCACAAATGGCAAGTTTGGCAGCTTGCTCAAACTGAAGCCCAAAGTCCAGCTCTGGTATCTCCCAACAGTTGTATATATATCCAGAAGGGTGAGGAAATACAGAGATATCAAACCAGACAGGGTGGGGAGTGTGTGCAGTAATAAGTGTATGAGAACATCTCTTCTCTAGGGATGTCTTCAGTGAGTTCAAGCTGCTAACAAACATCCCACTGAACTCCTAAACTAACACACTGGGCAGGTATTCACAGTGAGACAACATCTCAACATATATAAGCTGGTAGCTAGACTCCTCTGAATCAGTTGTTCTTACTGGCCTGTGTAATCAATTTTTCAGTCTTTCCTCTCCATCTCAACACAGACGGTATCTCAAACAGCAGCCTCATCTCCTTGCCAGAAGTCACCCATGTTTCCTAGCTGCAAGCTGGAGGAGAGAAAGCAATGTTAGAAACTAACCTCCAACATACCCAAAAGGATTTTAATCTCACGAAGGAATGAATCATCTTTGAAGAGGGAGGAAAGAGTGTGGATTTTAACTGAGGAAAAGACAAAAAAGGATAAAAAGATATTAAAGAGGAATGAAGGTAGTGTGTCTAAGAATCTGAAAGAGCTCAGACTCCCCTTCTCTCCCTGCCTCCCTCAGGTAAACGAGATGGGACATATGGGAAGCCAGCTGGCTTTCAATCTCATCATGTTTAGGACAGCATGCCTTAGAGACATAGCGTTGTGATATGGATGAATATATTCTGTCTTACTAGTCTTATCTACACCTTCATATATCTGCTGAGTAAAACCCACCATACAGGGCAAGGATGGGGAGGGAGGGAGGGAATTTGTAACAGGTAGGTGAACACTGGGGCTGATTTGGAAAAGGTCTTTGGGTGAGTATGAAAAGTTGTCCCTCAGGACCCAAGCAACCTATGGGTAGATGAGGAATGGGGATTCCAGTGAATGGGTGGGGGAGGGAAAAAGCTTGTGGGTTTTGGTTTTTGAACATGTGATTTTAAACAGTGCAATTTGCTGAAAGAGAAATGAACTTCAAACACCTTTTGAATAAAACAGGGGAGGGAAAAGGGTAGAAGTCATGTCACTGATTCCACTTTTGTGAAAGGTTTTGGAGCCTATTTTTTTTGTCTTCTGTTGCTGTATAAAAAAATGTCATTGACAAAAAAATTATCAGCAAAATGTTTAAATTATGTAATAAACAAACAAAAGATGTTACTGACATTGTCTTTTGCTGCTGCTGCTGTGTCAGGCAGGGAAGCCTCCCTGCTCCTCTGTTCCAGTGGGCGGGATGAGGACAACCCCCTGCACTCATTTTACAGCTGTTTCCAGGAGGGAGAGCGCGCAGCCTCCTCAGGAAATGCAACTCTGAGCTACTCTCATCACTTTGCAGTCACATCAAACTGGCTCCTCCTGGCATCAAAGTCTTGTCTGCTACAAAAAGAAGCCTGGCAGAACACCTTGCTGCTGTTACCTGAGGAAGAAGAAAGTTAAAAGTGCTTCTTAACATGAATAGCAAGAGTTTACAGATGACAGCAGGGCAGAGGTACCAGGGAGATGTGTCTGGTTCTCATGCTCCACTGGCAGTCTGTCCAGCCCACATGAGCGTGAGGTCTGTGATGTGCACATTGAAATGTGGGACACAATCAATTCCCTGGAGGGTTCATTTAACCTCAGATCTCCACAGACAGATCCCTTATGTGTGCAGCATTTCCAAACAGTCCCAAGGTTGAGAGTCAGCACACACAGGATGAACTGGAATGTACTGCTGGAATAACCGATGGCCGCATGCTGCCTTTCTCGTCTCATTCTGCTTCCCTCCAGACCACTCCAAAATGCAGCAGCTAGTGAAAATTGTAACAAGATCCAGTCAAAAAATAATTATTTATTGACTTCCTCCCCTTGAAAAAAAAAACAACTCCAGGGAAAATAAAGTCAATTCCACAGTACTTAACCCATACTGCACAATGAGAGCAGGAAAACATGCCGAAGGCCAATATATATATCACTTAAATAAAAGCATGACACTGGCAATTATTCAATATATACAACAAAAGCATTGGCCCTGCTTTGTCAGAGAACCAGAGATAACAAAGAGTAAGTTCATGCCCACAAAGTACCCTCCTCCTTTAGTATCAGAGTCCTCTTTTAGTCCAGTCCTCTTCCATCAGCACTCAGGACAGGGCTCTTCAACACAGTTCAGCCTCAGCAGCTGCTACCCCCAGGCTCTGCTCCCTGAAGTGATGTCAAAAGGAAGCTGGAAACGGTGTCAAAACTGAGCCAAACCCACAAGAAAACAGAGGTGAAGGGAATGTCATAGTTCCTCCAAGCTATTATCAGGGGAGATTTACAGGAGAAAAACTCCTACAACAAAAATCTGCATACAGTTACTTTGGCACTAGAGTCTTCTCTGTGAAACACTCAACACCACACCTGAGGGATGGGATGGAATGGACATCACCAAACATAGGTGGAGACATATTTAAGACATTTTTCAAGTTTTTTTAAACACATCAAATTAGGTTGCTGGCAATCCACCAGTCTGGGTACAAACTCTCAAACACCAGCACTTTTGGCTGTGACTCCTGGTAAAAAGCCCCTGCTCTTGCCACGAAAGTGCTACTGGATCTCTGGTGCTCATATAGAAGAATACTTGCTTTGCATGTATTGGGCTCAGGGACAGCCAGGAGGCTGCACGGTACCAAACGGACCTTGGAAGGAAGGGTTATGCTTGTGTCCACAAGGTGTGAGTGTGTAAAAGGAGACTAAAGAGAATTACTATTGCAGAAAAAAGTAGCTTTGACAAGAAAGCCATCCTTCAAGGGCTGCCAGCCAAAGTGCTTAAAAAGAAATGTACGAGAAAGAAGAAGGGTGCCCTTTCTTGCAGAGTAAAGCATGAACAGCTTTCCATTTGAGGAACTCGAGCAGTTCTCTATCCGTCCAGTAACTTGATAGTGTCAGATCTCTCTCTTTTCTCCATCAAGAATGTCATCCTGAGCTCAAAACCATCCCAGCATCATCTTTTTCCTCAAGCAAACTGGTAACTACTCTACAAAGAAGCACTTGCAGCTCTATGAAAAGGGTCACAGTGGCATCTGATGCTAACTAGTCTAAGTCACAACAAAAACTACTCCAGCGTCACTGGCATTGAAGTCAGGACTGGACCTGCTGGAAAATCACATGAATTATCACCAGCTCCACTGCTCTAAACTTACCTGAATTCCTACTCCACACTGCTCATTCCCTACTGAATTACAAAAGACAAGGAAGAACCTGTGGGAGAATATGAGGAAGAATATGTCGTGCAACTATAAACAGTGAAGAAAGCCTCAGGACTCTCAGACTCAAATTCTGCTCTAGTTCAGAGAGAGGAGATTCATGGGGTGTTGCGAGTCTGCAAACTAAAAAGACTGGCTCCAAGCAGCGCCCATCTTCGTCTTGGAGGAGCTGTTGTAGGAATGGGTTGGTTATTCTTCAGTCAGTAGCACCTTTATGCAACTAGGCATGTCCTTCCTCCTGTGACCAAGGGATGGACGGTTTTGAAAATCAGGGACTCTCTCAGGGACCAGTGGGAGGACGTGAACTTCAGCTGTCATGTTGAACTCAAGTGCAAGGTTAAATTCAACAGAATGAAATGCAGCTGGTCCTGCCAGGTGTGGGGAGAGTGACTGGGCCAGGATCTCCTGTCTTCAGCCTGACATGCGTTGCAGTCTTTCCAGAGCTCACTCAAGGTAGTTCAATGGCTTTTGTATTGTAACAGCCAGGAGGAAGGCTTTTCTGAATATCCTCCAGGTTCTTAATGTCTGCCAGGACATCCTCAATGCTCCTCTCCAGTGTCTGTACACGGAGCTTCTGCTGTGTGGCTGTTTGCTCCAGCCACAACATCTGTTCCTTCAACTGGTTCCTCTTGACCTTTGCTTTATTGAGAGCCAGTTCAAGGAGGTTCAGGTCTTTGTCATCCATGTCATCAGGGTGGTCTGTTGCACAGGAAGAAAAAAAGCAAGAGGGAACCATGGATGAGAATTAGAACTTTCTAGATACTTGAGATCTCTGCAAAATACTTGGGATTCGCCTGCTTGGCTTGTGAAAGATATCTGACTGCCTTTGTAACAAGACACAGCACTTCTGAGGAGTGGAATTGACTCTTAACTATGAAGTTTCACCAGGCCAGTGGTGAAAGTAGGAAAGAATCAACATGAACATGCTTTCAGCATCAACCTCTTGCCACAAGGCCCAATCAGTCAGGAAAAAAAAAAAAGATTGGCCTGTAGTTAAGACCCTGATACTTCAAGAACTGGAATTAATCCTCTGTGAGAGGCAAGGTAGAGAGTCCTCTCTGCCTAAAAGGGAGGTGCAGGACTCCCTGCATATCTCACTAGCTTCACAGCAAAGCAAAAAGGATATCTCAGAGGCCTCTGTCTAGAGCCCAACGGTGGCCCAACTTCAGCTATGGCAGTGTAGCAAAACTCACCCATCAGTCGCAGAAGCTCTTCCAAGGCACTCAGTGTCTCCTGCACAGCCACCCCGGCCTCACCAGCCTTAGCATGGGCATTCTGAGCCTCTTGAGCTGTCTGGAAAAAGCAGGGTGGCAGCTGTAAGGTGAGGTATTGCCCAAAAATTGACAGAGAGAGGTCAGGAGTAGGAGACAGAGACTCACCTCCTGTATCACAGTGGCATCTGCTTCAATCTCTGACACTTTCCTTTCAAATTCGCCATCCACTTCCTTGGCCTCACGCAGCAAGGTGGCCACTGCCTTCTCCAGGGCTAGGACTCCATCAGCCGTCCTGTTGGCTTCCACCTTCAACTGTGCAATCTCCTAGGGAAGGCAACACATTCTCAGAGCCGAACATTAGCATTGCTGAAATCAAGGCTGGGTGTACTGGGGCACAGAGCTGGTGAACACCAGCATCAGGTTCCTTTGACAGTCCCCTGGGAATCAGAATATCCCAGACTTGCTCTTGTTCTTCATGTGCTTCCCCCTGCTGCTAGTGTTCAGAATGGTCTCTGACCACAGCCACTTCTCAGAAAGCCCTTGCAGAATTCTAACATTCACTTTTGGAGCTGGACCCTCATAAACCTGCCAGTTACCTCACGTACTCCAGCTGTGGAAGTATCAGGCAGAGGCCCTAATGTAACCCCATCCTCCTGCATAATAGAGACAACTGCAGTGAGATGCCACAGAGATTCCTAAGGGACCACTTTGCCTGCAGAGATCCCTGTGCTCCTGTGGCATAGGTTAACTGATTTAGAGGTAACTCAGGAATCCCTGCAGGATCCATTACAAATAGAACAACAAGTCAAGAATTCAGGAGCCCCGCAGCCTCTGGAGTCTCCAGCTCTACTCTCTTTTCCTATGAGGTTTTTTTCAAACCCTTTTCTTCCAGCAGCAGCACCAAGGCCTGTCCTTACCTGCTGAATCCCGCTGGTGATCTCCTTTGCTTCTGCTGCGGTGCTGCTGGCTGTCCTTGATTCAGAAGCAGCATCGCCCAGGACTGCCTCAGCTCGGTCAGTCTTCTCCTTGGCACTAGCAACCATGCTACTGATAATTGGCAGCCTCCTCATAGCATCTTCAGCTTCCCTTCTCTTGTCATCTGATTGCACATGGAACCCTGAAAGAAATGCATACAAAAACAAAGCATTTGTAAGCTTTGTAAGATGCCACACAGCATAGAAAAATTTTCCTCAGTCAGGGCTTGGGTTAGACATATCTACTCTCTGTCCCACACGAAAGTCCAGCTATTATGGGGCAGCACAGGAAAGAAAGGGGAAAATGGACAACTGACAGAGAAATTCCTACAGGTCTTGTTCCTTCTCATAGGATCTGTCGAAATGAGCCCTTTGGATGTCTTCCTGAACACAGAGAGAATTCAAAGCAAGTGCTGCCCACTACCCTGGCACTTCAGCATCACTCTGAAAAAGGCAATTTGTAGTCTGTTGAGTGGGATTAGTTTTAACATAAAACTTTGACATAGGCAGCAGATCAGAACCAAGAAAATTACCTCTAAGGTTCTTCAGAATCTGTTCAACTTCATAAAAAGTGGCGTTGCCTGCACTCACGGCTTCCTGGGCTGTGCTCCTGGCAAAGTTGGCTCGGGACAGCAGCTGAGTCAGTGTCTGTGACAGGCCAGAGGGAATGAAAAGAAAGAGCAAATGAATCTTACAGCACAGGAGCACCAGAGCAGTCCTCAAGCAGTCACAGGGACTGTGTCAGCTATGTAATGTGTCAAAGCCATGCTGTGCAAGCAGACTGCTGTCCAGTCTGTTTCCAAACCCTGCTTTTGTGCTCCACTCAAAGTTACAAGAGCCCCTGGTCTGTCAGCACATGCTTTTGTGCACATCTCAACCAACTTCAGACATCAAGAGTCACCTTAGCTCAAACCTTTACTGGAACAGGTCTTTAACTTGCCTCTCACAGAGACAGCATGTTAGTGAGAACCTGCGCACGCACCTCTGAGCACCTGCGGACATCTGCAACTGGCTCCAGTGGAGCCAGAAGAGAATGAGACCAACCCAAAGTGGCTGCAGTGCTGAGGAAAGGTGCCATCCTGCAGCACCGTGAGCGAGCTGCGTCCCCTTTGAAGAACAGTCTGGAACAGCACATACCAACTACTCTCTGAGATGACTTATTCATCTGTGGCCCAAGCTAATGATCGCTCCAGTTGCAGACTACAGCACAGGAAGGAGTTGCAGCAACACATCAATGTCTTACCGCTCTCTCGCTTTCTCCTCTCTGCAATAGCTGCTTGATTTCTTCCTCCCAGCGGCCTGTACGGCTTTGCAGTTGCCTATACTCTGCCATGTATGTGTCCACCATGCTCATGAGAGTGTCTGCTTCTTGCTTCAGCTGGGTCGCCTCCCCCTGAAATACAAAGATCTGATCGTTGTCTGGGAAGTCCAACATCTCTCTGTTTGCACGTGATACCTACGTCAGTGAGCTGCAAGGGCAAAGGCTGAGAACACAAGTGACCAGGGCCTCTTCAAGTAGTATAAAGGCAGGGAGTGCTGGAAAGGGCTGAGCTACTTTATTCTGGCAAGTGGATATAAGGTAGAGGGGTCAGAGGCAGTAGCAAGAGCTTGGGAGAGAATCAAAGCGGGTTTCAGTCCCACTTGCATAGACACAAGTTCTCACCTCAAAGGACCCAGTGTCAGTCTTGAGCAGGCGGGACAGGGAGGTAAGGAGCGTCAGGCTGCTCTGATAAACCTTGTCTGCCTCAGAGGCTGTGTTGTCGGCGTCAGCCTCCAGGTCTCCCACCAGCAATTTCACCTGCTCGTATCTGCAGAGAGAGAGGGTTACAATCAAATCTAATTCTTGCCACAGCATTAACAGTCTCCTTGCATTTACTCATTTGATGGGGGCTTCCTGAGTTCTCTCCAAGGTCAAATAGACAGGAAAAAGTGCCCTGCTTCTCTAATCCCTCAGTCAAGAGGTGCTCACACTTCATAAACAAAGGTTTTTCAGACCAGTGCCCACCTCGCCAACTTTCACATCACCTGTGATTTGTTTTGCTAACACATCAGACTTCAAAGCGGCTGCTTTCTCAACCTTTCTGCAGGGCAGGAGTGCATAACTGAATGCTCTAGTCTTGCAGCAGCTTTGCTAATCTCTACTGAACTGCTGTAACTTTTGTTTTCTTTGTACCATTCAGGTCCTCAACTTCATACAGAGTACCACACTAGTGCCACAAAGGCCCAGCATGTGGTGAGGTCTGGACAGGTATGGGGCAAAGCCATCAGTCCTTCCCAGAGAACTTACAGTCATTCTCCCTCTTCTGTCCAGCTCAGTTGCTGCCACCAGGCTAATAGGCCAAGACTATCCTAGGGAAAACCCAGTGCAGATATGCAACAGAGCTGTGCTAGCCCTGCCAGCCTGCTCTGTGCCCACAAGTCACCTCCCAGGAGCCTGCTCAGCCTGTTCACACACACATGGTGTTTTACTGCTTCCTACAGCTGTGAGGAGGTCAACAGGGGCCACTACGGTCTGCGGGGTGGGAAGCAGATGTTCTGCAGAGCTGCTTACATTAAATCTTGGCTGCTGGAGCGTGCAGGCAAGTCCTCAAATCAAGCAGTCCCTTTCTATCTCAGTGTCCTGTTTCCCAGGCATTTTTCTAATACCTAACTGGGGAGGTGTGAAACAAGGCATGGCTGCTTCACTACCCCTCTCCTCACACCCACACCCTCCTCCTCTCCCCACGAGACGCGCATGTGAGGACACTGTGAACTTACTTCCTGAGCAGCCCTTGCAGGGAGCTCGACATGATGGCCCCTCCGTTCACAGCTGAGCGCAGCAGCTCCAGCGCCTGCTGCGAGTCATCCTGAGCCGCCTTTGCTGCTTGCTCAATCGTGTTGGCTGCTTGCATGTGGCTGGAAAGCAACAAATACTTGTCATAAAGCTTCCCACAGCCACCCACCTCAGTTTCTTCCACAAAGCTCCTCTGACATTTTATTCAGCAATGCTGGAACAGATCTTCCCAGGAAATGCAGCATGTTTGAGAAGGGGGACCCCCACCTACAGTCACACATTTGGCCTGCCATTCCTGCATTTTTAATGGGTAGAGGAGCTCCAGTGGAACAAATAGTCTGTTCCAACTGGATGCCCATAGGTCAAACCCTGACGAGAAAGATGCTTCCAAAATATGCCACTCAATAGCACTCTTAAAGGAAATGGGGAACAGTTTTTTGGTCAGCAAAGGCAATCCAGTAGATGCATATTGCCCTGCACCAGGATTGGCACAGAATTCCTGGGAGCTGCAGCCTTAGGACTAGGTAAGGCCCCTAAAACCAGGACTGGGTACGTCAGGGTGCCCAGAAGGGTCTCAGTTGCCTTGGCCTTCTATCTTGGTTTGGCCAATACAAGGATCAACTCACCTGTTGGCTAATCTCAGAGCCTCCTGGGCCAGGATCAGGAACTTATTTGAACTTCCAGGAAAGTCTGAAACTGGAATAGTCTGAGGAGAAAGGAAGAGAGGTGTGAATCCTCAGGTGTGGTTCTGGTTTATCAATGAGGAAAAAAAATAGCAACTGGAGCATGCTAAACCTCTAAAGGTGCTTGAGGAGGCAGTAACTCCTTATAAAGAACAGAAGTTCCTAGCCCTACAGCAAGGGGTCAGTAACATTCACCAGAATTACTCCTCTGCTTCCCAACAAATGTTATAACTGAAATATGTTAAACTCTTGACACCTCCCCTGGCTAGGCTGGACTCAGTACCACATGAGGATGTTCTTACCACTCTACTTAGAGTGCCTCCACTTTGGTCCAGGTCCACCCTGGCTCTCTGCAGCAGCTGCCGGGTGTCCTGCACCTGCTTCTCGTACTGATTCCCAAGAAACCTCAGTCTCTCCACTGTTGCCCTGATGTCATCCAGGCGGCTCTGGTAACTGGACTCTTGTCCCTTCAGTCTGGACACACGACTTTCCAGAGATTTGTCAGAGGCTGGAAGGATAGTGAAAGAAAGGCAGTAGTTGGATAAAAAGCCTTTTCTTGGCAGAAGGCACAGATAACTCACGGAAGCATAACCTACTCCCATGTGACAGATTCTCCCTGCTACATGAACACACACGTGCTCATCAGACTCTTGCTTAAGGAAGGACACAAAAGTGCCCCAGTAGGTCTCCTCTTTGAATATGTCTCTCAGGAGATTAATCTCTTCCGTTCTTCCTACTGAAGCATCCCAAGCAATTGCCTGTTTTCCCTCCAGCTCCTTTAGCCCCATCCAAGGAGAGCAGTGTGGTGGTACCTTGTAGGCTCAAGGCTTCCCTGAGGATCCCTCGCAGTGTCTCTTCAGCCAGCTGCATCTTCCCCTCCAACTCCTCGCTCCTGACCCCACCACCAGCCTGCACCTCTGAGAAAAGCAGCTCCAGCTCCTGCAGCTGCTGCAAGTACAGGTCCACCTGTGAGCAAAGCAGATGAAACCATCAGTGAGCAAATCACTGAATCGAGGACATAATGGCCAGATCTCTAGCCTAGCAAGGGACGAGAGATGGAGAATAGTGAGGCCTTGTATTATGGTGAATAGGCCTTACAATGGGACACATTGGGCAAGCAGTCCTAGAAGGTCCTTGTTCTGACAGCTGAATCAATGATTCAAACACAAGCTTCACACATAGCCTCAGTGTTCACTTCCTCAGGGAGAATATGCTATGAAGTAACCATGTTCCTGCTCCCCTTTTTGTTCCATCACTCCTTTGTTGCTTGCAGTCACGATCAAGGCTACCAACTGGAGCTGGCAGGACCACAGCATCAGATACCAGGCAACAGAGACCAACCATTTCTGGGCTCTGTGGATCTGGGCTGGCTGTGACTGCAGTGCTTAAATATTCAGTTTACAGCAAGAAAGATTTAGCTCTACCAGAACCAAGCGGAGAACTTGTTAATAAATTTCCACATTGTGCTTTGGAGGAAGGAAGAGGAAAATCCCAAAAAGGAGAAGGATGGAACTCCCCTCTTGCCTACTAGTCCCAGTGCCAAGTTCAAACACTCACTGACCGTCTCCCAGATTGAAAGATTTCTGTCCAAAGCAAGGCTGACAGGAAGACAACAGCTACACAGAGCCCACAACTGCCCCATGCTGTTTGCAAGCAACATGGCAGGTCTTGCCTGGGCTCTCCAAGGGACCTTTCCCATTTCTGAAAGGGAGAATTTGCTGGATCCCTCTTATAATCTCTCTGAAATTCTTGATTTGCTTAAAAGCATCAACACAGCCCTCTCTTGATAGAGAGAACTGGGTTTGGTAGTACAAATGCTGCGGCTGACAAACATGGACTTACCTGTGTTTTCACCTGGCTGTAGCAGGCCGGACACTCGGTGTGTTCGCAGTTGGGGCCGTCAAAGCCAGGCTTGCAGATGCAGCTCCCATCGCTTTGGCACTTCAGGGGCTCAGCACCAACAGAATTGCAATTGCAGGCTGCAAGCAGAAGAGCAGGCTTAAAGCAACACAGACTCAGAGAAACTTTCCTCCTCTTTAGTCCTGGCCCATCTGTCTACCCAGCACCCTCCCCTGATTTCCAGCTTTGTTTCCCCACCTTTTATCCACTTCTCCAGTCCTACATTCACCTCCCAAAGTGCTGCTGTCACCTCTGGCCCCTTCCATGTTGCTCTCCTCCAAATCTTTTGACTATTTGCTTTTAGAAGAGGTGTTAGCCTGCCCAGTGTCTTAGCAGGATGCCCTGGGAGAAGCTAACAGAGCTGCTATGGGCACATTAAACTGCTGGAATCAACAACATGCAAGGTGACTGTGGCAGGGGCACAGCTCTGCTGCAGGTGCTGTGCTTGGGTAAGCTGAGATTGTCAGCATTTAAATCCTGTGACTGCTTCTCAGAGCCACTTTTCAGCCCAGGAGCCCCTCTGTAAAAGACTCTTTCCTATGCTCTGGTTCCTGCTTTTGATTTCTACCTTTCATCATCACCAGCAGTTTTTGTAGCAGCCACCCTCCCTTAGGCCCTTGCGAGGCTGACGTACACACAGCACTCAAATCCAACTTAATCTTCCTCCCCTCAGGAGGGCACAGCTCTTTTCTACTGCTGGAGCTTAGCAGGAGCATTAGCTGACTTGGGAAACACTGGAGGCATTCACAGCCCTTGGCCCCACTCTGGTAAGTGCTCCAAGAACAAACACTGGCCGGTACCTCTGCAGAGGGCCCAAGTCTTTGCTCGAAGCACAGAGCAAACAAGAAAAGCCGCAAGGCTAAAGTGCAAACACATAGGCCATTTGCAGTCAATGCTTTGCGTGCCAGCAAGGGTTTCCCGCCCATCCCTGGTGCCTTTAGTCACACAGGCACTTCCTCAGGCACAGGCTTGGTCATATATGGCGAGAGTGGGACCTAGGAAGCTGCTTGAAGTTTCTCATGTTTTGCAGAGCCTCAGGAGCCCTGCACTGGGCCACACGGCTTTGGCTGGTGGGAAGAAATCTCCTGCAGGGAGAACAGGCCCTCATAATGTACCCCCTAATCCCATACACCAGCTCCGCAGGGCATTTGTACCTCTGCACTTGTCTGCAGGGTTGGGGGCCAAGGGGTTCCCAAAGAAGCCGTCCTTGCAGCGGTCGCAGGAGAAGCCGGCCGTGTTGTAGATGCACTTGAGGCACTCGCCAGTCTGGCGGTTGCAGTTGCCCACGGCATTGGGCTCAATGTTGTTGTTGCACTGGCAAGGCTGGCATGGCCTGGAAGCCGAGGGGTCTCCAAAATAGCCATCAGCACAGTACTCACAGTTGGCACCTGAGAAAGGAGAGACAAAGCTGGTCATGCTCTACAGTGAGGCCAAAAGGCCGGATAATCCCCTCTGCCAGTGAAGATGCACAGGCATTTGTCACGATCCACACAGGATCCTGGCTGTCTGGAGACACTTTTACTATCCGAGACATCTGCTCTTCCTGTGCAGCAAAGGACAGATCCATAACTTCCAGGATCCAGGGAATCAGCCTCTCCTAGAGGCCTCTTGCCTCTGAGGGAGAGAAGGGAACCAGGGCTGGGGAACAGAATTTCAGCAGAGCTGTTCACAGGCTGCCAGGTCTGACCCAAAAAGCACTATGCAGACTCTGGAACGGTGAGTGTAATGAGGAAGTCGCTCTCTATATTTTGTGTGTCTATTTTTTCCCCTCTCCTTCCTCCTCTTCCCATCAATTTCCTTCTCATTGTTTACAGTACAACTTCTTCAGGGCATGCATGTTTACACAGGATGATCCTGGGGCTTGAAACACCGAGACACAAACCAAATGGTACTCATGACCCAACAGAGAAGCCAGGCTGAGAAGACTCAATAACCTGCCCAACAAGCAGCGATTGTGGACCACAAGACACCCGTATCTCATCCTGAGGCAGAGTAAAGCTCAGCCCTGCTCTGAGGGCAGGCAGGACCAGATGAAGCAACATCATCATCTTTCATCCTGCCCCTTCCCAGCACCACCAGGCTCTGGAGAAAGGCTATTTTGAAATAAACTAAATGAGGACTTTACCAGTGGCTCCAGGAGGGCAGTGATCACAGACAACTTCTTCTCTGCCTGGTGTCACAGAGCAGCTTTGGCCATTTTCACATGGGCATCGCCTACAGCTGTGAGGATACCTTGGGTCTCTGTAGTAGCCAAACGGGCAGCTGATACTGTTGCTCACGTGTTCATCTCCAGAGTAACATTCACCTGAGGGAGGAAGAGAAGAGCTTGTGACAACCAGTTTGCTCTTGCCACTTTTGCTGCTCAGGATACCTTGCACAACTTCCATGCGTGCTAGAGTCCTCCTTGTGCTCCCTCCCTGGCAGCCTCCTGCCACCCAAGGTACCACAGGTGCTCGTGGCTCTGTGGGAGAACCGCATCTCCCTGGCCTGTCCACAGGCCAGACCCACTTCTTTCCTCCACTGCTCAGCCCTTCACATGGTGAGAGCTCATTGCTCCTGTGACAGGACTTGGAGCAGTGTCCTGCAGCTCTGCTCTTCTGCCAGGTACAGGGGTGGCAGCCTCTGTCACGAGCTGTGACTGCTTAGACATGAGGCTATAGTGGCTATGATGATACAAGGCCTATGGATCACAGCATTCCTCATAACAATGGCCAGAACTTCCATAGTTGCTGCAACTCCTTAGGAGCTGCAAATTTTACTTCCTGGTCATTACTTGCATAACAAGTGAAAAATCCAACACAGTGAGAAACCAGGACCGGCCATCTCCTGGAAAATGCTAACACTTCAACTTCTGTTTCAAAATGAAAAAGTTGAAAAGGTAAAATTTAGAATCCACATAGGGAGATTTTGATGTGGGGTATAATCTAGGAGTTACCAAATCAAGTCTATTTTACCAGTAAAGTGCTTTATTTTGACTTTTTTTCCTCTTTTCTTGATTGCAATATTGTGGGCTATTTTGAAAAGAAAGGCAGTACAACTTTTTCACAATACTTACATTACCTACTTATTATTTGCCTAATGCTTATTTTTAGGTCAGGAAAAAAAAATAATACTATTAAACAGTGGGAAATGTTTCTCTCTTTGCAATCAGCAAAAAAATCCAGTGCATCTGTTTTGATATTTTTGGCAGTAGCTCTTCAGTTTTGGGGGGTTTTATCCATGACATTTCCTGTATTCCAACCCACATTCCCAGAGCCAAATATCCATGCTCGATGCTATCCCATGCTCCACTCTGTGCTCTCCAGTCACAGCAGTTGTCCTGCAGGCCCATATGCCCTAATACAATACGGTCATGGCTTTCCTTACCAGTGTCCGGATCACAAATTCCTCCCCCCTGGCAGTTGCACAGCACACAGATGCCAAAGGGCCCGGGGTTGGAAGCCTCTCTCCTGTAGCCGGGAGCGCAGCGCTCGCAGAACTGCCCCTGGTAGCCGGCCGGGCAGTCGCAGTGCTCCACCCAGCGAGCGGGGACGCCGGGCGCGCGCTGCGCCGACACCAACGTCACGTTATCGATGTAGCCTGTGCCTGAAGGAGACACACAGCAGGTCACCTGCAGCACCAGCAGCTCCAGGCCACACTCGGAGCCTGGTCTGCCAGTTCCCCACACCTGTGATCTGCACAGGTTACTCATTTAACTTGGTCTTAATCTCTTCACAATTCAACATTGTCCAGTTTTGTATACACACATTTTTTCTTTTTTAAATCTTTCTTCTAAAGTTAGATACTAGTTAAAATTAGATACTGGCTAGCAATGAAGTGACCTAAGCCTTGTGCTGTCCCCTTGCAGCTTGCTCTCTACTTACTGTACTCTCCAAATGTGGATCGAATCCAGAGTGCTGTCAGGTTTCCCAGCAGCCTGTGATACTCAAAGAAATTCAGCCTTGGGCTCCACTTGCTGCTTGGGTGCTCATCCAGCCTGCACAGGGGACCAAACAGAAGCAAGAAAAAAAAAAGAAAAAACAGAAAGTTCAAGAAAACTTATAAGTTTAAAGAAGTTTAAGAAAACAAAAATGAGATTTCCTGCTGTTCTCTCTCATCTCCCTCCCGGATCCAGAGCTCTATTTCTGCATGACTGATATCAAGCAATGTGTCCAGTCCAGCCTCAATTCAGACCAGCTACCACCCCACTCACACCATAACCTTGCTATTCTGGAAGAGAAATACATAGATTGCAGCCAACTCATGCTAGGCAACTTTAACTCCCTCTTTCCTATCCCACAAACTAGGAGGGAAAATTCCAAGGCTTCAGCCTATACCTGAATGTATATGTCTCACTGACACCACAGGGCAAGATCTTTCCATGAGGCAAAAATGGGGCAGTGACTCTCAGGCCGCCTCCTTCCAGGACCACATCATGGGGAGATGGTTCACGGCCCCCTCGATCCAGACGATAGTCAAAGGAGAGGGTCTGGCCATAGCTCAGCTGCTGGTTCCCAAGGAATTTTGCTAGCAAGGGAGAGAGCAAGTAAGAAATCAGAGAGAAGAGATTAAAGGCTAAAGATCTTGACCTCCTCGTGAGGACTCAGTTAATTGGGGCCAATCAAGCAAAGGGAACAGGCAGTGCCACCTGTGCCATCTGCCACTGCGCTCACCTGTTTCAGGAGAGGAATGAAGACACCTTGCCCTTCCCCAGGCAAGCCTTTTGGTCTGTCTGTTTCCACACTAGGGCTTCCCCAATCCAGGAAAGCACAACCACAAATCCTTTACCCCAGACAGCAGCCAGAAGCACTGCAGCTTCTCCCGACCACTAGAGAGAGCTGTCTGTCCAGAGCCCACCTTTCCCTTGAAAACAGTCTCTCACGGACTCCAGCAGTGCCACCACAAAAGGGCAAGTCCTTCCTGCCAGCTGGTATAAGGGACTGATGAACAGTGCCAGGCTAAGCAGCTATTTGGACCTTATTAGGCGACTTTCTGGTTGAGCTTCTCAAGACCTTGCAGGGTAACAATGAATAGAGAAGCTGATCTGGGCTCAAGTCAGTTTCCCTGCATTATGCTCATTTCTCACACCCCGTACACCCACACCTACCAGGTGCCATGAAGTATATGGGCTCTGAGGTCCTTGCTGCAATGAACACGTCCTGATGGCGTGGAGACCACTGGAGCTGGGCTAGGGACCCACTCTCATGAACACCTCTCCAGCCTTCAGCACCTGGAAGCAACAAGGAGAAATTCACTCGTCGTCAGCAGAGACAGCCATGGGCATTGCCAGGATTGCAAGGGCAATTTCTTCCTCTAACTTCATCCATTGAAAACTTTTGCCCCCGTATCCCTTCCCCACTGAAAGAACAGCACTTCTGCTTTTCTTCTAGAGGCATCTCACAGACCATGATCAGTTATGCTATTCACAGTCTATTGGTCTCTTATTCTAGATACCCCAGGATGAGCACAGGGCTCTCCTGCCAAAAAGCAGAGAAGACATAGGGCAGCAAGCCCATGCTCCCTTGCCTTGCAACCTATTTCTGCTTAATGATCAGGAAATCTACTTTCATAGAACAGGAACTATGACAAGGCTACTAACCAGGTGGTTCTCTAAATCAAAGAAAACACACAAATGGAATAAATCTCCCTTGAGCCCTGTTTTGCCCATGCTTTCATAATAGAGCTCACTGAGCCCAGCAACAGCAAGCCCACCTGCATGCTGACACCTGCCAGTCCACATCCCCCACAGTGTGTGCATCTGAAAGAAGGCAGTGGCAAGTGCATGAAAAAGCTGAATATCTGAATGCCTCAAGCACTAGGTGAAGGGTTTGCCAAATATTTTTTAAAAAACTCACACAACGCAATGAGGGAAAGTATGTCAAGTGCCCCAGGAGGCAGAGCACCCTCCAGCTGCAGTGGAGGGATTATTCTCCATATTGAAACTACATAAACAGTTGCCTCTCTTAGGTTCTTGCATCAGAGCTGTCAGTCTCTCTGTCCCTTTCTCACAGGAATTTGAAAGGACTGCAAACACTCCACCATACACAAAACCAGGAGCTATATGGATGCTCTGCTTGGGATTTACCTTGCTGGAAGGTGGAGGTGATGTTATACACACTGTAATTCTCAGAACTGACGCATGTTGCTGAGTGCCCATAGCAAAAGCATGGGGAACATCCTGTGGGATTTCTTGCATCCAAGTTATAGAAGTTTCGCTTGCACCTGGAGAATAGATTGCTATGTTTAGTGTTTTCTCCTCTTCCTCCAGTGCTCAGCACCTACGAACAACACAGCAAACCTAAAGACAGCTGTGCACCCAGATGCTGCAACATTTCAGGTTACTACCAGACTAGGGTAGCTCTGAGCTGTGGTGAGGGGTCTTTCTTCTCCACTGACTATCCGTGAAAGAGGCAGATGCTACAGTGGGTGCCGAGCCCTCTCTCTGTCTCTCCTAGAGCAGAGCCAGCCTGCTTCATGTCATGCAGCTCTGCTCCCAGAAAGGATTAATAGCAGCTTGCCGTTGTGTGTACATGGCATGCTAGAGTTAAAATGCAGAAACAAGTCCCTTTCTTCAATGCTAGCAGCAAGCTAGGGGAACATTTCTTGGTCTCTTCCTAGTTAAGGCAAGCCCCATAAGCCCCAGAGCCTCTGTGTGGTGAGTCAGTGTCAGGCATGGGAAAGCTCCCTGTGGCCAGAGCTGGCAGCCACTGGAAGGAAAGACAAAGCTGAGGTGGGAAGGGAGGAAAACCTTGGGGGTGCTGGCAGTCCTGGAAAGCAGAAGTTGGCACACTGCACTTGAGAGTACAGCATGCGTAGGGGAGATGCATCTGGGGACTTGGGGGAATAGAATGGGCTAACAGGCTATGTGAAACACTTTGGGGCCAGCTAGAAATCACTGTCAGGGAGATGGAGGATGAGCCACAGAGTCGCTGGCTTCCTACCTGTCGCAGCGCTCTCCAGTCGTGCTTGCCTTGCAGACACAGCGCCCCGAGACACAGTCCCCGGTGCTCCCGGCTGGATCACACTCGCACTGCAGGCTCCTGCATGAGGAAGAGCAGGAAGCTCTAGGTGATTTCCAGTTCAGCCCAGGAGCTCAACATGCCTCACACACCAACGGATACAAGACATGAGAGAACCTCAGTGGCATGGCTAGCTACCAGTGCTGCACTACAGAGGGAAAAATTGCCTCGGACATCTCCTTTATTAATATACTTGCAGTAATAACAAGTGCCAGGTGGAAACAGTGTCAAACATCTCATGCCACAGCCCCAGGACATCCCACAGCACCAGTTCACAATAATCCCTGTGCATCTCTTCAGCAAGATCCACCTACACGTGTAGGCTGAAGCTTTGCTGAGCTTATTAAACCTTGGCTGTGCTCCCAAGCCAGCCCTGGCCTGGGCAACAGGCTCAGGAGAAGACAAGGCCCCAGAGCACAGCTTCATACCCAGCTTTTGCCTGCTGTCCCCTTGTGCCTTTTACCCGGCAGCAGCAGGGCCAAGGAGCACCCAGGAGCAGAGGGCTGTCAGGCTCTGAAAGAGCTAAGGTGGGATAATGTGAGGGAAAGAGGACACGGCTCTGTGGGGCTGAACTAAAGACAAATAAGGTAAAAGCAGCTCCATTTAAACAAAATGTACTCCTAATCAATATCTGCATTCAAGAGGACAATTTTTATATGCACGTGTTGACAGCAGGACAGTATATATACATGTGACCATAACACTATGCAGGCTGGCATGTGCTGCCAGGGTTTATTTTACATGGCCTAGTCCATTTGTTGTCTGGTTGTGCTATTCAGACAATAAAACAACGCTTTGGAGCACTGTTAAGCTCTTATTTTGACAAAACCCTGTGGCAGGGAACTCTGCAGGCTGCAAAGGCGCTCACAGTTCTGCCTCAGCCTGATCACTCCCAGATTGGCAAGGCGGTTCGGCTGTCATCGGTGGAGTTGACAAGGAAAGCTGGAAAATAGGCTGCCTCTGCCCAGGCCAGAGTCAGGCAGCCCTGCTCTTTAGAGCCCCTGGGAGAGGTGTGGAGACCTCAGCCCCACAGCATTCGCTGTCCGCGCTGCAGCAGCTTCATGTGGAAGTCGCCAGCACTTACTGCCCGTTTCTCTGGCAGCCGGCCTCGGAGAGGGAGTGGAAGCCCGCCTGGCACTGGTCACACTTCTGGCCCATCACTCCGGGTTTGCAGCTGCATCGGCCGTCACTGTCGCACTGTGGGCTCAGGGCACCTGAGGAGGCAAGGAGATTCCAACAGGCCCCGTCCTGGCTACCCTCTGCCAGGGTGATCCCTTTGGGATGCGGGAGCAAGTGCAGTGCCCACCATGGCCCGCGGGGCAATTGGTGAGAAATTCAAAGCTGGTTTTCCCATTGCTGAGCTGAGTTCCCACAGCAAGCTGAGCTCTGAGGAGCATGAAGTTGCTCTCTCTATGGCAGTTGTGTCTTATCACAAGAACCATGGGAAATGCCTCAGAGCTACAAATCCCAACCCTTATCCATGCAGTGGGGTGTACATCCCACTCATAATTTCCTCTTAAAATGGCAGCACAGCAAGCAGCAGCAAGTGGAGCTTGGGAGTCTTAAGCTTTTCTGTCTTTCTCCAAGCACAGCAGCACTCTGCATTTCCTCATGCCCAGAGGCATGACATTCAACTTGGGAATTACCCCTTTGATTTAGTGATGCAATTAACAGCCTTCATGCAGCCCGCCAGGCACCACAGCGTGGGAGCCATGGACCTGACTCACGAAGCTAGGTGAAAGCCTCAGCTCCCTTCATCAGCACTTGGCCCCCATCCGCCGTGACAAGGACACAAGCAGGGAGAGACTAGCAACTCCCGCAGGGCAGCTCTCAGCCCATGCCTCCCATCCTGGAAGGGCAGGAGGCACAAGGAACAGCTTAGGGCAGGAGCATCTGAAACCCCAGCTACAGACTGCACGCGCTCTGGGATCACAGCACACGTGCACCCTGTCCCACGCTCTCGCCGCGGTGCCCTACCTTGGGGGTGGCAGTGGCAAGGCAGGCAGCAGCGCTCGTCCTGCCGGCGGAAGAAGCCCTCCTTGCACCTCTCGCAGCGGGTGCCCTCCGTGTTGCCCAGGCAGTGGAGGCAGCGGTACCCGTTGCCCGTCTCCCTCAGAAGGTGCCAGTCAAAGATGCACTGCCTGGACATCCCGTTGCAGTCGCAGACGGGCTGGATGGATGACGACAGCCCTGCTTAAACACAGGCAACATTTAGACAGAAAAGGACCTGGCGGAGAAGCCAAAGCCCTCCAGTTATCCAGGGAACAAGCACAGGCAATGCAAGCCTCTCCTTCTGGCTCCGCTGTAATGCGCCTCATCCCATCCCCATATCCACCACCTTCCCCTGCGGGCCCCAGCGCAGCTCTGTGCTTGCCAGGCAGTCAGCTGCGCTGGCTCCTGCAGCCCACACCCAGCCTGCCCTAGAGAGACCTTCTCCTAGCCAAACGTGGAGGCTAGAGCTTGGCCAAAGTGCAGACCATGTTGCTTGTTATTTACAGGACAAATGGGAGAAGGAACAGGAGGGTAGGCATGGGTCTTCAGCATACTTTATGTTTGCTCTATACTTTAAAGATGAGACTGAAATAAGAGAGCAGATGGAAGAGAAATAGGAAAGCTGCCACACAGAGCACAAACTGCTCAAATGCCGCGGGCAGCTGGGAAATGCAGCCGGGTGGTCAGCGGGAGATGTTCCTGCAAGCGCTGGATAGCACCTACGACCAGCTGTGCACAGATTA
>JAUBOD010000992.1:657013-683413 GCA_032353885.1 Nothura maculosa
GAAATGCAGCCGGGTGGTCAGCGGGAGATGTTCCTGCAAGCGCTGGATAGCACCTACGACCAGCTGTGCACAGATTACCAAGGCTAGATAGCAAGGATGAGAAGCAGTGCAGGCTGCTGAGGTGCACTCCAAAATTCCTGCCCCTTCCTTCTGGCCTCAGTGAGCTCAGCCAGCTTCGCCCCTGAGCACTTCTGCCGCCAGGCAGGGGCTGCTGCGACGTGGGAGCCCTGGGCAGGGAAGGGCGCTGTGGCGGGCACAGCCCGGCCGCCAGGCCCTGCGTCAGGTCTGGGCACGACGCATTCCAGGCCTCAGAAAAATCCCTGCGGACAAGGTGGATGCTCCTGCTGCCGGGCCAGCTCCTGCTGAGCTGATCTAACCCTCTGCGCCGGGCCCAGTGGCTCCTGGAGCTGAATCGCTGCTCCCAGCAGCGCTCCCTTCGTCGGCAGCGCCTTTGTCCCGAGCCAGAGCCCAGGGCCAAGAAAGCAGAACCCAACTGGGCAGCCCAGGCAGCTCAGCCTCTGTGCGCACGTGACGAGAGGTGGAAGAGGCCCCTGTGTGGCCTTGTGCCGAGTGGCTTATCAGGGAGCAGCCTGGCGAGCAGCCAAGGGAGAACAATTTTCTCGGCACTTACTGCACTTTCACAAACCCTTAGCAGACTCCGAGCCCAGCCCAGCCACCTTCTTGCAGCCGCACGCCCGGGCCCAAGAGGTCCCTGCACTGCGGACACACCAGCTGTGCGCCGTGCCCACAGGCACACACAGCACACCGGCACATCGTGCCCCACGGACACGCACAGCACGTTGCTCCTGGGCGCCTGGGAACAACGTCTGAATTTGCTATTTACACATGGCGAGAAAGACAAACACGCCAAGACAGCGGGGCGCGCGCCGGGGCACGCTGCAGCCCGGCTCTGTGAGCCCTTCTCCTACCTGCTCCTCTTGGAGGCCTTTAAACACAGTGAGTCTGTTGAAAGAACAGAGAGGGCAAAGCCTGCACCGATCCAGGCTCTGGGAGCTCTGCTGCTGGCTGTAGGGGCAGATGTCCCCTGCTCCGCAGCACCTCTGGGGCAGCGCAGGAGCCTCGTGTGAGCAGCAAGTGCTTTGCATCGTTGAGAAGCACTGCAAATGCAGCTCCGCCAGTTTTGCAGATGAAAGCCCTTAAGAAAGGCCCCCCTGATCATCTCCTTGCCCAAGGCATTTCCACAGCTAAGCAGTTGTGTGCTTTTTATAAGCTATCATCTCCCCCAAGCCCATCTGGGAGGTTCAGGCTCCCAACCCCTTTGCACACTGCTAGAGCTGCACAGCCCCTCCGCTCCTCTCCAAGAGCACAGGGACGTGGATGACACTTGAGAGCGAGCAGAAATCTGCAGCGTGGAGGTGCATAGCAAGTTAAACCATGTGTATGAAGCCTTGTTCTTCTCAGCACTCCTGGGGCGCAGCTGAGCTCTGGAAAAAATGTCCCCTGTCCTCTCCTATTGTGATCCCTGGGACCATGCTAGAAGTCCTCTGCTCTCACCTCTTAAATATGCAACACTCTGTGCTCACACGTGTGCACAGACAGATTCCCCCCTCCACCCATTAAAACACACATACCAGACGAGCACATTCAGCAAGCAAGAGCCAAGAAAGAAAGATGACCTCATATACCAGTAAACAGGGATGGAGATTTTCCAGCTCCGGCAAACACATGTCCCTGCAGCCGTGCTACCATGAGACTGATCCAGCTGCAGAGGTTGTTCTATCCCAGACTGCTGGAAAGAAGAGATTTGCAGCTGCAGAAGTTCTGCCCCTTCGGAAAAACCAAAAAAAAAAACTGAAAAGAAAAGAAAACCAAAGCCTAGAACCTCAATGATTCTATTTTCCTCAATAGCACTACTGACTAAAGTGCAAAGAGAATAAGAAAAATCGCCCCAAAGAGGAAAACAGAATTTTCTCAAGGAATTCAACTCACCTTTAAAGTGTGACATCCACCCCCTCAATTAAAGCCTTTAATTCCACCCACATATCACCTGATGTTCCTGCATAATCTGGGCAGTTTTACTGGGTTACAGAATTACAGCCAAGATTCCAACCCCGCAGGGAGCAGAAGTCTTTTGGGTGCTGCTTTAAGGCTGAAGGCCAACTCTGCAGCCTTGGCACTGGATTCAGGCCTCGCAGCCATTTCGGATGCTGCTGCAGATTAGGTGAGGCTACCTCACCTATAGCCCCTCCTACACAACTTGCTCCTATTGCTGGTCTTCTGTAAATCTAAGAGCTAAAGCAGCTTCATTTTAAAAAGAGTTCAGTGCTACAGTCACCAATGAGATGGAGCATTCAGGAGCTGCAAGGAAGGGGGCTGAGTGAGGAAAGGATCCATTTTCCAGTCAGGTACCCCAAGGCCCTACCTTAGGATAATTCCATTCTCCAGCTGCCATCAAGAACAGACTCCAGAAGGGAACTCTGCAGCTAAAATCCCTCAGTGCTATGTCAGGATGAAGATCCAGGGCTTGCACTCAGCAAGACAAGACTCTCCAAATTTCCACCCACAAAATACAGTGTGAGAAACATTTGCTCACTGTGTTGATGCAGACTCTAGCTAGAGAAAGGCAGTGAGAAGAGACCAGCAGGTCCTGACCTCAATGACTATCTTGTAAAAATCTAAAAAAATTGGAAACAAGATCTGAAAGGAATGGATTTGACAAAACGTCCCGTGTTACAATGCACAGCTCCGTGTGCCCAGGGCAGGAAGGCAGTGGCCAAGCTGGCAGACACACGTGCAGTCCCTGGCAAACCTGCACGTTCACTCGGAAGCAGCTTGGTGAGCAGTTCACAGCACAAGCACCATCTTCTCCACAACTACGTGAGAGCAAATCATTACCCAATCTGATTGAAGCTGTTCAGTCGCAAGCAAAGGTGAGTTCAGATGTGTTTATTGTGAGCACATGTCTAGCTTGGAGAATCAAGAAATGATAATGTTAAAGATTAACTCTTCCTGTGTAGCCAGCACAAAACATAGCTTAGAAGCAGGCTCATTAGTATGACTTGTTATCAATTGTCACTTTTATATAATCACAGAAATAAGTTCAAAAAGCCACAGAAAAGCAGTAGTTGCCTATACTGTTTTTTCTTTTTTTTTTTTTTTTTTTGCCGCCAAGAAGAGGAGAAAGAACGAACTACATCAGTATGTTAAAGCTTCCGCACAATTAAGGCTCCTATAATAACTATCCAATTAGCATGTAAAATACATCAGACCTGCTTAAAGAAACCCACTTATTCGGCAGTTCCTTTTTTTTTCTATTTTGCTACATTGCACCAAAATGGAAACTGGTGAGAAGGACCTAGTTCAAATCCAGCTAACACAGTGAACGTATTTCATTTTGCAGCACATACAACCACCTACTACAAAAGAGCAGTTTTACACACCAAATAGAAGTTACTCAGTGTATAAGAAATACAAAGATCTGATCCTGGTCAAGCATATTCTCTTGCAAACTACCTGCAAGTATGACTGGAACACAAAGACTGAAATATCACTCAGCTGCACATACACACATAACCACATTGTGCTTTCTCTTACAACTTGTCAGCCAAATACACGTGCCCGGCACACACCGAAATACCTCCCTGATTTAAAACAACAAATGCCCGTCCTGTCTGCCAGGAGTTACTCGCCATCTCCCCCGCCACGTACACACGCAGGGTGCTGCAGGAGCTCGGGGCAAGATCCAGCCCGCAAGTCCCAAGGGATTTCACAGAACACGAGCTCTCGTGCATGTTGCTAGTTCTCAGCCTGGTCTACTACACACTTTGGTTATAAACAGTGCAAGTAAACCAATCTTTCCCGGTGCAATTCTCACATTCAAATCCAAATCCCACCCAAATAGCAAGGCTTTAAACAGAAAGCAATCAAGCAATTACATATAAAAAAAATTATGTTATTTAAAGGGGATGCCAGTAAAAACTGAGCCGTAAGTGCTCATGAGATATCCATCTCCAGAGGAAAATGGAAAAGAAGCATCAAAAGGTCCCATTTTAATCCCAAACTAAGGAAGAGAGCAAGCTGCCTAGGGCAGTGCCCCACAAGGCTCCGAGTCTCCTGGACTCTCTTGCACCAGCACCGAGTTGGAAGGAAGCCACCTGCAGAATTGGTTTTCCACACAAAAGCAGAACAATCCGCGCTCTCCAAGCCTCACCTTTCCCGTTGGTGCTCAGGGCTGCAGGAGGCAGGAGAAGGGCCGCGCTGAGGCAGCTCAGAGCCACGAGCCAGCAGAGAGCCATTTGCGGGGCCGGGAGCTGCCCACGCAGGCACTCGGGAGGCGCGAGGCGCCCGGTGCAGGCGGCCTGCAGGGGAGGCTTGCGGCCGGCGCGCCGCTCGCTTCGCTTTCTTTATTCCGGTGGTTTTATCAGCTCCTCTACCTGAGTCACTCCCAACAGGAAGAGCGCCTGTGCCGTGCTCTGACTCACCTGGTGAATAAGGAGAGCCCAGCCCATGGAAAGCAGACAGGCGCGCAAACACGTACCTGCGGCGGCACCCGCGCCCTCCCGGCCCGCCGGGAATCACCGCTCGCCTCAGGGAGGCATCGCCAGCCACGAGGCAGGCGCAGCGCCCGGCGTCCCCTCCCACAGCGGCCTGCAGGGGCTGGCCACAAAGCAGCTGCCCCCAAATCCAAAGGAAGCTGCTGCGTGGTGTCTGCTTCCATTCCCTCTCAGGTCGCTCCTTCCAAGGGCCAGCCACGGAACTGCCGGACGTGCAGACAGCCTACCTGGAGGAAGGGGGACAGGGTCTCTTCTGTGGCTTGCCACAGTCTCTTTACATGCCAGAGTTAAAGGCTATGAATGAACATAACAAATGAGGGGTTCTTCATGCAGCTGGACACAGAGCAGGGGGCCTTTGAGGATGCAAAAAAAGCTGTGAAGGACAAACTGACCACTTATTTGGATTAAAATCCTAGCAGGAGTTATAAGATAAACTAAAAGCATTCAGGAAATCCCAAATGTAGACATAAGACAAATAAAAACAACAACAACTTAATTGTGCCCTTAGCCTGGCACAACTGTCCCTATGCTAGAAAAAGGACACGGAACATTGCATGGACTTGCTGGCAGGATCAGGATCAGGCTCACAGGCTCAGAGCACCAGGCATTAGCATTTGGCCTCAAGGGAGGTGAATGAACCATCTGAGTTCCGTTTTGCTGCTCACCTCTGCCTTGGAGCAGCCGTGATCACTTCCACATGTAAAGAGATGGATCTAGAAACACGGGTCCTCCTTGTCCCTGCACATGGCCAAACATGCAGTTAGTGAGATACTAGCATTTCCACTCGTCCTGCAAAGCAGGTCCCAAACCAACCGCAGGAAAGCATGGGGCCAGGTGCTACTTCACTGCATCTCCCCTAAAAACCATCAGGGTTCCTAAAAGAGAAATTCAGCGATCCATGAATCTCAACATCTTCTGATGAAATAAAGGTGTCTAATAAATCTACACTAAATCCAAGACTAGTTACGTTTTGGGTGACGTTGGGTGACTTTGTTCATGCAGAACGGACAGAACTGTGCTAATGTGCTGCTTGTTTCAGGATTAACAGACTAACCCATGTGGCAGTTTGGGCTAATCAATATGCAGGTCTCCTTCTGAAACCTTGTTGGGTACGTGGGTACAACAGTTTCCATGCAATCCTACACCTTGAGCTGACTCACACAGTTTTACTCTGCAGCTCCTTGTTGGGAGCAGCACTGTGATGACTTCATGAGTGAGCCAGTGTGAATTCACCACATTTTTAAAACTCCCTTTGCCAAGTTTACCTCCCTCTGCTGATTGAGTTGGCTATCTTTTATAAATAGATTATTTCCTTTCGCTCCTGGATCTTAATATAGCTCACAAGAAGGAAAGCAGCTTCACTAATCTGCTGATAGCACGCTGATTTCTTGGTATCCAGTATTATCTGATATTTTTCTCATCTCTCAATGGAAACAAAATACAGGGTTCCTACTAGTTCAACAAAGTTCTCATTCCTCTGCAAGTCTGCTTAGTCCTCTTGCAAAACCAATTTGATTTACTCCAATGTAAATGACAGAATTTTCTGTACAGCAAACACTTCTGCTGCTTCCCTATGTCTGGATGACACATAGGGAACTTTCCTCCTTCTGTTGCTCAGCAGTGAGGTCATTATAGCAGTTCTCTAGGACCTTACAGAGACTTTTTTTGCACAACACGAATTCTTCAATATTTTCTTCCTTGGAGATCATCTGTCACAGACAGGAAGGTTTCCCCAAGAGCTGCCTCTTGCCCTTTTTGGGATCCCTCACTTTATTCCTTCTGCTTTGCTGTTATCATCCCCTTCTCACTTTGCTTCTACAAACAGGGCACTGACACATCCTTCCCCTCTAGTCATTTCTGCATATTTACTTTGCTTAGTCTTTCCTCGTCATTCTTAGCATCACTCTCAAGCTCACCTCTCAGAGCTGTATTCCTGTGTGCGTGACTATCCAAATGCATTTTTATAGGATCAGACTAGACAGTCTGGATCCAAAATATATAGATGCCTCCTGCCCCATGTAAATGTTGCTCATTGTGGCTCATCATTGTGATTGCATTGTTTAGAAATGGACTCAAAAATGTGAGTAACTGAAATTTTACTTTTTAGAGCACATGCAATGTTTGGTACACAAAGGCATGAAACGCAGCAGCATTCATCAGCATTGTCAGTGGAGAATCCGACTCTGTCCTCCCCCATTCAATCTGCAACATAAAGGGTGTCTTTCTCAGAGCATCCTACGCATTTTTCTGTATCAGAGCTATAGAAACTAGAATTAGTACTGAAGGAAAACCACAGGAGAGGCTGAAATACTTAAATCTTTTGGACGTGGTCATAGTTGAAATTAAGCTTTCTGAAGATAGCCTAAATCAACAAAATAATCTGAATTTAGCCAATGTTTGCAAGGAGCAATTGATAGATGTCGGAAGATGTCTAAGCGTAGCACTGCTTCAGTTGATGTGACCACGATAGAAAACTACTTTAGCTGCTCATGGTGGACAAGCAATAGCAGGATAAAGGCAGGAACTACACAACAGTTAGTTTTGCATTCTGTTTGCCCACAGCGGGTCCTCAAATCTGTGTTTGCTACTTACAGAGGCCTAAGTCTCTGCAATTCTGTCTCCTTGAGGGACTTTCTGAACTGCAGCGTCTCTCTTCAAATGCTGGTCCCTGGACTACTGCTGTTGAAGCTCTTGTTTCTCCTTTAGTATTTACTGAGAACTGCTTTATCTTGAATTTGTTTTTTTTCAGCTACTGTTATACTACAAGAGGTGTTTGTGCAGATGTTTAAGGAATAAGAAAATAAGGAGTTTTCTTCTAGTCTGGCAACAGACCTTTACTCCTGTCATCTTGGACTTCCTCAATAAGGAAAACTGAGATGCTGTGCTGCTGCTATGGCATTTTGTAGGAGAGGCATGCTGAGGAAGTAACAGTCCAGCTTGATAAGATGTTGTCCTTTAATGTTTGAGGTGCTTTTATATTCATTCTTGATATCCTTTTATATCATAGTTGAACAGCTGGGAAGAGAGAGAAAATGTGCCTGATTCCGAGTGTTTTAATGCTGGACCCTTGTTGAGGAGCACAGAAATCTCCTGCTTTGCCAAGGCCAAATGAAGTAATTGGGCACAGAGCTAATTAAGCCACAGACTTTGCGAGGCTCCCAAGACCTTGTTCTCACTCACCAGAGCAGTCTGCCTCGCTGCTCCCACAGGACTGAAGCAAGCACAAAATGAGTACAGAACATTACTAAAACTGAGGATTCTGCCAGCAGCATTCATAGCTTTGCAAGCAAGGTCTCAGCACCTCCACTTTGTTACTGCTGGCAGGCAGGAAAATATTGCTAAGTTTGTAGCTACCATAGCTAGGCTCTCCCGCCCTCCCATATCCCTTGCCTTAGGAAAGCAGTACCTCAGGATGCAAGAATCAACCTGTGACTCTCTGATAAAAATTCCCCCTGAATTACAGAGCAGGGAAACGGGCAGGCTCTGATTAAAATGCCCTCTTAAGGAGTGCGACCGTGACTACTTCCCGCTAAAACCAACAGCCTCAGGGCTGCCCTTCTGCAGGCTCAGGGTGAAGCAGAATTCCCTGGCCCCAGGGCTGCGGCGGATCAGTGGGGAGCAGCCCTGGGCGGGCAACTCTCAGGCACAGGCGAGGCAGGAGCGTCCGTCCCGCGGCTGCAGCTGAGCAAGGAAGTGGAGTCATGTCTGGCCCTGCCTCACCTCTGCCCTGCCCGTGGGGAGGGAACCGCAGGCGCATGCCCACAGCACCAGGGAGATAAGGCAGCACCGCGCTTCCTTTCCACTGCATTCCTCCCTCTGCCGCCGCATCCTGCCCTTGTTGCTCTGGGGGGATGCTGGGACATTTTTGGATGGCATTCCTGACATTTTGTAGGAGAGAGGCATGCTGAGGAGGTATCAGTCTAGCGGCTAATCAGAAACACATGGATCCAGTGATCACTGGCTGTGCCAGGGGAACACATACCACTGCCAGTCTGCTCTGCTCTGCCCTCACACACACCTTAATGTATTGATCCCATCTCCTTTGACAGTCACTTCCATGGATGACCAACTCCTGATGATACCTCATATGCTCCCCAAATCTCAGAGGGAATCCAGCTCACCGGCTCCAGAAGAGCAGGTCCTCTGAGCACCAACCTCTGTGGCAGCCCATCAAGGTCCCAAACTCCCTTTCTTGAGGGTCTCTTTGCACTTTGCAGGGATAAGCACCCACACATCAACCACCATGTTTACCTCAGCTGCAAAGCCCCTGGCCAGTAACTGCTGCCTTCCTCTCTGCTCACTTCCTTGCTACTGCCAACTGCTTTCTGGTAGTCCCTTTCCTGCTGTGAGTGTCCTCAGCTCTTCAAGGAGCACATGGAAAACGATGGAGGTTTAATCTGGACAGCAAGAAAATCCTCTAGAAACAAGAGGAGAAAAAAAAAAGAAAAAAAGTCATCTTTAAGGCAAACTCATAAGCAACTCTGTCATTGATGCATTTCCAGGTCTTGAGTGCATTGCAGTTCTACAGCCCCACAGGGGTGAGGTTTAGTCTAAGTATGAACTGTGTCTACAACTAAAGCCAAAAAAATTCTTAATTAAAAAAAATGGGAACAATTAAAAAGGGATTAGCTACAGTGCAAGTTGGATGCATTCTCCTCAGCTGAGGAAAACAAAAAGAAACCCAGCCTGCAACTATAGGACATTAGTTTGATTTCAAAACTACGTAGTCTATCACAATAATTTGCCCTGGCACTAAAAATTTGCTCATGTGAGAAACCTGCCCTGGCAGAAGGGACCAATAGAACAGAGTATCCAGATTCATGCCATGTTTTACTAGAAAAATAATTAAGCCTTTTCATTAAGGTTTGAAGGCTTTTTCCTTTTCAGAAATACAGTCCTTTCACCTCAAGGGCCCCCTGCTTTGCAGTGCGTTCAACTGACGAGTCAGGGTTTTACACTTGCAGTGTAAACAAAACACACCTTCATATTCTCCAGTTATTTTGAGGACAGCTCAAATCCAATAACATCAGCAGTAATAACACAGTCTCTTTGAGCACTAGAAAAAAAAAAGAGCAGCATAAAATTAATTGGATTATTAGCCATGGAAGAACATGAAGAGGAATCATAATTACTATGATCGTTTGAAACCAGTTGCATGAATTTACAAATTACTTTTCTTCTTTCTCCTGCTCATCCGCCAGTTTCTTTCAGAGGAGAGAAGGAAGGACTTGGCTCAGAAGGGCATTAAAGCTAAGTGAAGGAAGGCCACAAAGATTCCCTGATCAAGGAATCCTCCAAGGTCCTTTGTGGGAAGCAGGATTTATTCCTTCTCATCCAGGAGGGACAGAACAGTCCCTTTAAATTTTCTTCCTAAAAAGTGTCAAATATAATAACTCTAGAAGGACAACTGCACCCAAGCCCACAGGATTAGTTGAAGAAAAGACAAGTCTTACAACTGAGATGGAAACACAGTGTCAGGAACCAGCGTCAAGTTCCACCGAAAACAAGACTCCAAAGATTCCCAAAGTGTAAGGGGTTACAAATATTCAGACTTTATTATAAATAAGAAATACTGTTTTATACATAAAAACTGCAAGTGTTGCATTTTGTTCACCGCCCCAGACAGCAAGACCACAGATTAAGGCAAAAAGCTGAAGTGAAGGCACATACTGAGGGGGCCACAGTCAAGAATAAAGTGATGAAGGAACTGTCACATGTTCTCTGTGACACTCAGCACTCCATCAGCAGCTGTCTCATCATCACATTACGTAAAGAAATAACTGGACTTATACAATGAATAATGGCTGTAATGCAGTAGTGATTAAGAGATTGCTTATAAAGATTTTTTTTATTTAAAAATAAAATTCTGTTAAAAACAGCTTAAGAAGACAAAAAAGAGGGGAGGAAAAAAGCAGGAAGTCTTAGGCCTGAGGTCAGCCAGGGCATGCGTGCATCTGCTCTTCCCACAGCCTTGGCAGAGAGGTGACGTGGTTAGGAGACAGCCACGGGACCAGAGCAGCCAGCCAGCAAATACTGATGCAAAAGTCCCACAAGGGTGGGCGAGCACAGGTAAACTCTCCTCCAAGGGTGGAAATACACGTGTTCACAGGCAGGGGCAAATCCCAAGCTGTTTTTGGTAAACTGCAAAGAACTCGAGGAAAACAGGCACAAGAGAGATGTTGGAAATGCTCCCCACCTCTGTCTAGCAGCACTGTTTCTGAGGATGCTGTAGGCCTCCCGCTAAGTTCTCATTCCTTGCACAGTGGTATTGATTCCAAGCTCAGTTCTCAAATCACCTTAACACTTGGTCTATCCTCCAGAACAGCGCTACGGCTCCGCACAGTCCAGCTGCGGAGCCACAGTCATCTCCTCGATCCCAGCACATCAATACAATGGTACTTCCCTAAACCAACACACACAAAGCTGGTTCCTGGGAGCTACAGCTGCCAGGACTGGCTTTGGAAGGAGGGCCAGGAAGCTTCTCATCACCTGACTAACAAAAACTGTCAAACTGGTTATCACTAATACCACACAGAGAGATACTGAGAACGTGGGGGAGGAAAGGGAGCCCAGGCAAGGGGAATGCCTGGCTCCCAAAGAGTAACAGACGGGAAAAAGTATGTTGCACATGTGATGCTTACAGGGGAAAGCACGTAGAGGAGGACAGGCTGTGCCACTCTGGAAATATGGCTGAGTATATTTACACGCACATACATACACATACACACACACAAAAAGAGACTTCCTCACTCTATAATCACGGTAAAAAACGAACAAAAACCACATTCACACAAAAAATATAAATTTGAAATAATTAATAGCACCAGTGTGTGTCAGATAATAATTTCTTCCCCGCTACGCAAACGTACAAAGTTGCATAGTGTTTAAGTATAGATATATACTGAATCTCAAAGAGGAGAGAGATGGGGATGTCCAACTGGAATCAATGAGGAAACTGTAGAGGATGCTCCCTTCTCAGATAAGGGTTAAAAGGAGGAGTGAAAGCTTCCCCACACTCCGTCCCAACATGAAGATTAAGTAGCTGGGAATGGAAGACACTAACTGGAGAGGAACTCTACAGGGAGGCAGTAGTAGCTGTGTGAAGTACTGCGAGTGCAGAATTGCCACCAGAGCAAGGCCTGAGCTCTCTGTGCTGCAGTGTTTTAAGATGACCAAGTGAGCTGCAGCTAAAAAAAGAAAGGAAAACACTAGTAAACTTTGGCTCTTTCCATCAGGTTAAAACAGATAAAAGACAAGGTGAATACTAGAAAATACAAAAAGCTACTATCCTCCTCCTCCAAGAACAAGATCTATCTTTTCAAACTCTCTTTTCCACACCAGAAGATATTCAGCTTAAGGTTCAGACCATCTGGGAGAGCTCTCTGGATGGCTGCTTTTTAATTTCTTTTGCTTATAAGACTTTTGCTGCTAAAATAATTAACGGTCAGACATTTCTATCCTAGAAAGATCTTCTGGCAATCCCATAGCAACACCTACAGATGGGAAGTCGGCTGATCACTTCCAGACCCCTCAGCTTGGACTACCTGACAGGTAACTGTTTGCAGACCGGACACAGCATTTCTGCTCCACAGGCCAAGAATGGTGCTGTCAAGTTTTATCACCCTGCTATTACCCCATCTTCTCAAAAAGCTCCTCTCAGAGGTCACATCTTTCTCAGAGCAATGCAACATTACAGAAAGCATTTCAGAAAGAGGCTTAAAATCAGTTTGTAAAAGGCTACCAATGGTTTTGATGGGGCACTTGTTAACAATAACAAAAAATTCACAGGGTTAGAAGTTGGGGAAAAAGGATCTGAGTGACTGCAGCTATCTATACTGGCCATTACAGTAACACTTTGGTAGCCAGTCCCCTTCTTTCATAGAACAGAGAGCTCTGGAACCAAGAATTTTACAGTGGAGGGAAGGAGAAAGTCAAGCAGAGTTAGTTTTGCCTTGCTGAACACAGCTCACATGGTTATTTATGAACCACCATATAAAGAGTCCAGGACATCTTTCAGCCTTGTGCTATATCAAAGGGAAACTGTGTCTGAGAAAGGGGCAAAGAAGGAGTGCTCAGGAAGACAATTCATATAAAAAAAACCCTTTGATGTCCCAAGACGGATATTTAATTTGCTTCTCTTTTAAAACATTTCACCTTATCCTGATTTGGAAAGAAAAGAGTGACTGAGAGCAGCAAAGAGTTGGGGATTTGAAGAAGGTAATGTGTGTTAAGGCACTCCATAGCCAAATAATTGCTTCACCAGTTACTGGGGGAAGTCCCCCCACCCCCAGTGCACCCTTAGGGTTTCTCAATGGACGGGGTGTTAAAACAGCCAGACGGCAAGGTCTTCTTGATGTCTTCCAGGTTGCTAATGTCTTTCAGGATTTCCTCAATGTCCCTGTTGTAGGCCTGTATGGCATCGTCTTGCTTCCTGGCTTCTCTCTCAAGGAAAGACACTTTCTGGTCCAGGTCGCTATCTTTCATCTGATCTTTGGCACTGTTCAGGGTACCCTCAATCTCACTCAGTTTGTTCAAGTCCACTGTCTCCAGTTGCCCTGAAAAGACAGAAGTAAAGACCATTAAAAAGTCTTTAACACTGTTTTCAGGTGTTTATGCAACAGAAATACCAAGATACAGATAAGAGAGTTGACTTCCAATGGATTGGCCTTGCACTAAGGACCAGGACTGAATGGCAGATACCTTCAGTACATCTCAATGCCAATCATGAAATCCACTGTGCCAAGAGCAATCTGATTGCTTGCAAACGTCCACAGCAAAGCAATCATGCTAAGTCAGCTGCAGCTACTTTCATGTCAAGCAGTAATACTCCAAGGCACAATTATTCAGGAAGTAAGGGCAAAGTACAGCAGTCTTACCCAGCTGATCCAGAAGGCCGTTAATGACTGCAAGCAAACTATTTACAGAGTTCTTAGCTTTTCTTGCATTGTCTTCTGCCTCCTGGGCTGCCTGTGATGCCTAAAACATAAAAATTTTGAGAACACAATAAATGCAGGAAGCATTATGAAAGCCTTGCCTCTCCTCTCTTCTTCACCTATCTGGCAAATCAGCGACGTCTTGTACAAGCCTCTCTGTTAGCACTCCCCCAGAGAGATCTTGTCACAGTTCAGCTGAAAAAAGACAACTGACAATTTATCAGTTTTCTGTAAGGAGGGATGTGGTTCCTTGGTAACTGGGCAGGATTTTGCAGAAAATCAGGGGAGAATCAGTTTGGCTCCAAACAAATTTTGGTTCAGAGAAAAGGAAAGTGATATATTAAAAAAAATTATCTCCAAGTGCAATTTTAGCATAGGGGCACTGCTATCAGAGTAACTCCTTTTCTAGTCTTATGCATTTTACCCACTTAAACCCTGAAAGAGAGAATGTTAACCAGAATGAGTGTTGTCTTTGCAAGGAGGTAGCTTAGGAAAAAAAAGTCCACCTTCAGGACGGTAGGAAGTGAGTAGCCTCTCACTAGCTCAATGAGCCGCCTGGATTACGTACCATGCCAGCCATCATCATGTCCTGGTCGGCATCATCCTGCTTCCGCTTCAGCTCTTTTTCTGCATCTTGCAGTTGCTTCATCATGTCATCCACTTCTCTGGCCAGTCCAGTCACATCAGCGAAGGTCTTGTCGGCATCGGCTTTGGCAGCAGCAGCATTCTACAGTCAACACAGGGGAGAGGATCAAAGAGGATGGCCAAGGTGCAGAGCATTCTTCAACTCTTTTCATCACAACACACCAATTTCTTATCATGCCACATTTTGCATTCCCTGAGGGGTTGTAGAGTTCAAACATAATTCAACAACAGGAGGTTTCACAACAACTCAGCAGGAGAACGTGTATGCATGGACTAAGAATAGAGGAATGTGCCCAATTAAATGGCAACACCTCAGGAGGGCTGATTCCAGAGCTGTGAGCAACTCACCTTCTGAACAGAGCTGGCGATTTTCTCGGCATCATCCGCTTTAGCCTTGGCTTCCCTGGCGTCAGCAGCAGCATTGCCAAGCGCCAGCTCTGCCTGCCGTGTCTTGTCGTTGGCTTCAGCAATTGTCTGGGTAATGGCGGGAATCCTCTTCAGTGCCTCCTCAGCTGCAGTTTTGTTATCATTCACACGTTTATCAAAATCTGAAAAAGGGCAAAACAATTTTACTACTTGCTTCAGAAGAGCCTTGGGATGCTTCTTTGGTCAAGTTACCGGGCGGGCTATGCTATCCTGAGGCGAGAGGGAAGGAAAGCAAACCAGGACATGGGAATGCTGTTACATTTGTTATCTTAGAAGCAGTCAAAGCAGGATTGATGTCAGTATGTGTGGAAAGTTGACCATGCAGTAAAGGCAATCATCACGTATTGGTGTCCAAAACATACAAAATAAACAAAAAACTAAACACAAATACACACACAAAATCAACAGATTCATTGCAAGTGTTTTCCCTTTACCTTTCAGGTTGTTGAGAATGGTATTGGCCTCCTCTAATGTGCCATTTCCCTTCCGAGCAGCTTCTTCAGCCAGAGCTTTTGCGGCATCAGCTCGAGCCAGGAGCTGATCTGCAGTCTAGAAAGACATGACCTATATCAATGTGTTCTTACTCTCTTAGGAACAGCCATCTAAAGCATATTAAAATACATCATCTAAATAGCCTGAAACAGCAATGCAATACAAAAAAGTAGGCATCCTCACGTTGGTGGCAATACTTCCTCCGAAACTATGTACATTTGGCTTCTTTAGAAACATTGTCCTGAATACAAACACGACAGTGCGCCTACCAAACATCTCTACCTTCATAATATAGCCTCAAGGCTGCTACTTTTTATTAGTTTTTTGAATCTCCTCTCCAGCAGACTTTTAAATATTCTCATAAGTAACAAACAGCACTAAGACTGAATAAGACTGAATGTTTTCTACATGGTCAGTTACTTCCTTTGATTTTTTTTCCAGAGCAGAAAACCCTGCACACAACTGACCTGCTGTTCTGTCTTCCCTTTTTCCAAAAGGTTCTTTACTTCCAGCTCCTTTCCTTTCATGTCTTCTCTCAAGTCCTCATAATCTTTCAGCTTCCTTGCAATTAACTGATCCAACTCCTCTGCTTCCTTCTTAATCTTATTTGCTTCATTCTGCATGCAGAGATCAGAAACAAAGGCAGATTTTCAGGGTATTAATAACACTAAAGAATTTTTGAACAGGTGACAAACCACTGCAGTTCCTCATGTTCGAAACAGACAGTTACTGTAATTTCCTTTCTCTTATGACTAGAATTGCAACTCTGCATCCTGGATGCCCTCAGAGTCTCAAACATCACAAGGGAATGGAGACTGGAAACACCTTCATGCATATGGTAATCTATTGTACTGTTATATCAAAGGAGTGGGAGCAAATCTGCAGATTTTAGATAACACTGAAGTTTTTGCACTTTTTAGTTTCAGCCAAGATGCTTGATAAGTAACATTTGATATTATTCTTCCTCCTTCAGAGACTTTACAGGGAAGGAGGCAGGCAGGCAGAAGCTGAAGTACACAAGTGCATATTCACACAAGTTCTACAAATGATCCTTAAGCACAAAAACATTAGCAAAGCATGATGCTGTCAGTGTCTTATCACAGTGCTTTACTGCTTGCCATCACTGATCTTTGGGCCGTGCTACACAACATGTCCCACTAGGTTACCTCTAGGCCTGTGGAATCCACAGTGGGCAGACTGGTGAGGTTAGCGTAGATCTGCAAGGCCTTGTTGCCAGCTTCCTCTGCTTCCGCGAGCACTTTGTTTGCCTGCTTCTCTAAATCGCGAGAAATGTTTCTTGCTTGATTATACCTTACAAAGGAAAAACAGAAAAAACACTGCTGTGATTTTTTCTCTGTAGAATTAAATATACCCACTGAATAGACAAGCTAAAATACTGAAAGATAGGTCTCATGAAACCCAAACTGCTAATGTCAAAAAAGGCATCTCAATTCTCTTTCCTCCTAACTCCTGGAAATAAAATCTCTTTTCTGTTACTGACTCACTTCTGGTTGAGCTCATCAATGTCAATTGCAGTTTGGTTCTCTCCAGCCAGGGTCTTCAACAGCAACTGATAAGCTTCAGTGGAAGTATCATTTGCTGCCTTGGCTATGCGCACAATATCATCAGCTTCTTGTTTGTGCCTGGTGTTACAAAAGAAAAATAATTCCATTGAAATTATCAACTAGCAGTTTTATTCTCAGTTCCAACATTTTGTATTCTCCTTCTTTTCCCTTCTTTATCCAGATTCATGCAGCTAAAATATTTACAATGAGAGATGTTTTTTGAAGCAGTCTCAGCAAAAAAATGCATCACTTCAACAGTGCCCACGGCATCCAGTAAAGCACTGCCATAAATTTAGGAACAGCTATAGTTTTACACATTCTAGTTTGGAGGTCTAATGTTCATCTTCATTCTTATTCACGTACAGTCGCATACCCCAGGCCACTACACCACCTTTATAGCAATGGAAAGCCATTTTATAAATAATGCCAAACAATTGTCTATTCAGCCAAAAGAAACGTGTTCCACATCAAGCAAACGAAATTGCATTTCCCTTTTCCAGGGGAAAACAGTGTCCTTTACGTGGGCTATGAGTATCCCATCTTGCCTCAGCCTACCGTTCAGCCAATTTACGGGCTTCTTCTGCCAGAAGAGTCATGTTGTTAGGGTCACCACTGGATTCTGGTGGTGTAATGGACTGGAAGAAAAGAAAAAACAAACAAAAAAAATCACAACATTTCTTAAAATTGCTCTTTCATCTTTTTTTTTTTTTAATCAGTGCTTTAAATATTTATTGCCATGATTTAAATGCTTACAGAGGTATCTAACATTTTGCACTTGCCCATATAATTTTTCTTAAGCCCACATTGTTTCTACCAGTTACCCCTTGCAACCAACTATTTGCTATTTCGGACGTTTTAACATTTTAACTAGATTTCTTTGAGCAGAGGCTAAAATTCAATAAATAATTTTTTTTTAAAGTGACCATCAGCCATCTGCCTTTCTCAAACTAAGCCTATATTTTCTTAAGTGGAAGAATAGCCATTTCTTTAGCAGATTTGTTACAAGAGCATGTGCACACGCACACACAAAGCAGTATATGCAGGGAGCACGGAACAGCTTTCCCCTAAGGGATGGCTCTAGGCTGTCACGTCACAGATCCCCAGCCCACTCACCACGTTGTCAGCTGCCACCTTTGCTTTCTCAAGCATCGTGGAAGCCAATCCGATCAGGTCCTCGGTGTCCGCCACCAGCTCCCGGGCCTGCTCGGCCAGGCCCTCCGTCTCCCGCACCGTGTTCTGGATGTTGTGCAGCCTGCTCAGCTGGCTCACCAGGGTGCTGTTGATGTCTTTGAGGCGGTCCATGAGGCCCTGATCTACATCTGAAGCGTATGACACAAAACAAAGGAAGCAGAGTTAATTGCAGGAGGAAGAGAAGTTACAGCAGCAGCTTACAATTGTTGGCAACATGTGGGTAGGTTAATCTCCTACTGAGAGGGGACTAGAAAAACCATTTAGTAAGTCAGCCAGCTAGCTTGAGAACAAAGTCATCATCAGAATGTGCACAAGAAATGAAAAGTCGTTAACTACCAAGATGACAGTCCTGCGGTGTTTTAATACTGCCGGGAATTTTGTGTTTGGAAACAGGTTTTGCCTCTATCATCAATAACACGCGCACGTACATGTGTGCGCACACGCACACGCCTACGCACACAGGCCCGCACACACACACAAAAAGACAGGGGGCACAAAGCTCTCAAGAAGTGAGACAAACGCAGCTGCAATCAGTATCTTATTGCTACTAAGCATCAAAATAGTACTTTTCAGAACACTAAGTAATTTGGTGGGATAACTAAGCTTGCCAGCAGGTTTCTGAAGCTTTCACTCTGATCACCAATTACATCCTACACTATCTCAAGACTTCTGGAAAAGTTCATAAGCAGCTTGAGTTACTGGTGCTACTGGTGAAAGCTGCAAAAGCACATAAACACATACCAGCTTGCTTATACAATGGTTATACAGAGAATAAGTAAAAAAGCTCTTTTCCATCTACAGAAGAGACAATAACAACAACAAATTGTCTTCTCCAGAGCTAGAGGCAGCTCTTTATTTTGCTTATATTAGAGACCACTGAGGAGAGCATCAAGGAAAAACACATCATTGTTTTGATAGTAATGTGTAATGTCTCAGTGGTATTTGAAATATCTGTCTGTCCTGATACACAATACAGGTTTGAAATAAAAAGCTCTGCATCCTAAGAGAACAGGAACATCAAGTGAAGAGCAAGTTTCATGTCATGCCACATTTGATCTCTTCAGCTTACCTTTACTGTTTTGTGCTTCCTGGAGCAATTCCATAACGTCCCTTTCTGCCTGCTTCAATCTCTCTTCAAAAGCCTGATCAGTCACAGTTTCTTCTCCAGTACCAAGATTTGCTATAATATTTTCTAGTTCTTGCAGCCTCTCTCGCTGTTCTGCCACCTATATGAAATGTTCAAAGAAAATGGGGCAAAATGCATTAAAGCCTTCTGCTTACAGCAGGTGTCACTCAGACTCTACAAAAAAAAAAAAAAAAAAAGTCCCTGCATGAGCAGGTGTAACAGGGGCTGATACCAACAGCAATACTGGAAGCACACTCTACTGTTCTTCGTCAACTGTGGTGGCAAGGGCAGGAGACAAACGCTCACATTCATGCTCTTACCTTGTCTTTTACTAGCCTGTAACACGCGGGACACTCTTGACAGCCGGGCCATGACCGGTTGTAGAAATAGTTCTCCTCACACTGGTCACAGCGGTTCCCCACAAAGCCTTCCTTGCACTCGCAGCGACCATTCTCCCCACACTGCAGGGAGCGGGAGCCCTCAGGGTCACAGTCACATGCTGCAGGAGAGTTACATCTCAGTCAAACCTGAGAAGCTGCAGAAAGACCCTAACCTGCAGGCTGTGCTCTGTAAAAGCACTAGGACACCACAACAAGGCTGCAGCCTTACTCCTGATCTGCATTTTGCTGCACACACAGAAGTAAGTGTCTTCTAGTTAAGATATTAACTTCATATTAGATAGCACTAGTAGTCTTGCTATTGCATCTCTGAGGAGGCTTTTTAATTTTCTACCCTTTTAAATCATAAAAAGTGCAATGGATTTTTATGCTCTGTAAGAGCAAGGATATTAGAAATAAAATTTGGGCAATACTGTTTTTGTATCATGTTCGCAAACTGTTATATCTGGAGACTTATCTTGAAATTAAGGTCATTTCCAAAGTAAATATATACAAATTTAAGAGCAGAAAACAGGACTGTTATAGGACAAGATTCATGGCAAATATCTGCACCAAAAAGCAGCAGAAACTTAACACCAGTAGAGCTCTTTCCATTTTCAATAATAAAATAAATAAATAAAAAACATAATAAAAACATAGATTAACCAAAAGGATGAGTTGTTGCACAGACAGTATTTTACTGTTCAGGGTACAAAAATGCTAACTTCTGTTGTGATAAACAGATGAAGTGGAGCTAGGAATTATGTTCCCAGAAACAGAGGAACGTAAAGGCTGATTGTGCAAAATCCCTTTTCTGCCTTGTCCCAGCATCTCCAACTTACGTTTACAGCCTTCGTGGCTAAATCCAAAGTGGTTGACCTCACATCTGTCGCAGCGCTGCCCTGTGATGCCAGGCTGGCACTCGCACTGCCCTGTTCGAATGTCACACTGGCCATTGGTGGAACCCAGTGCGTGGCAGTCACACCTGGGGAAAGGAACTGCACGTCATCGGCAGCACATGTGTGTGCAGCACCTCTCCAGGAGCTGTAGTCAGCAGGAAAATCTCCTGTACAAAGCAAGTGTTGCTTATTCTGCTCTACTGATGCAGAAGGCAAAGCACTGAGTCTGAACTGGACAAGGTCACTCAGTGTCTGAACTAAAAATAGAATTCAAGAGTCCCTGCTACCAACCATAAAGCAATCACATGATACTTTTCTATTTCAAACACAGATTTAAAGCTATTTATAAATTGGACTTTTTGTACATCCATCATAGCTGTTCCTTAACTCCTGTTCTTCCCAATCCTCAGCAGCACTCATGAGGAGAACCACTAATGTATGACAAACACCTGTCCTAAAGGAATCGTAAAACTTCTTGTGCAGAAGTTCTCCCTTACCAGGTAAGTGCAGCCACCCCAAGCCACGTGCTCTGCCACAAGTGCAGATGGGCCTTACCTCTCACAGCCGCGGCCGCTCTGGAGGTTATAGAAGCCAGGCTCGCAGGCGCTGCAGTCCCGCTCGGTGACATGCGAGAGGCACTCGCATTGTCCAGTCACTTGATTGCAACTTGTCTGCTGATTCACTGTGCCGTAGGGGTTACAGTGACAAGCTGCAAGAAATAGGCAAAAAAAACATATAAAATTAGAAGTCCCTTGTGATTTTAGTACTTGCTTAATTGGAATCCTCTGTAGAGGCCTCAAAGTATGGGAATACAAACACAACTGCAAGCCAGACCCTACATGGCATTATTTTCATTTTGATGGCCATAAGTATGCTACAAGTACAAGCATTCTAGACATTTACAATCCTCAAACTATAATAAACCATTAATTACTCTTCATACACCTCAATACAGCAAGAAAACATTACCTTCAAACTAACACATCACTGCAAAACAAAGGAGGAAGAAAACAGTTGTGTGAAAAAAGACAACTTGAAGATGAAAGGCATTTACCTTTGCACTTGTCTGCAGGGTTGGGGGCCAAGGGGTTCCCAAAGAAGCCGTCCTTGCAGCGGTCACAGTAGAAGCCGGCCGTGTTGTAGATGCACTTGAGGCACTCGCCGGTCTGGCGGTTGCAGTTGCCCACGGCATTGGGATCGATGTTATCATTGCACTGGCAGAGACGACAAGGCCTCACGGCACCATTTTCACCCAGCGGGTCTCCAAAATAAGCATCATCACACAGCTCACATCTTTTACCTGGGGCGAGACACACACACACATACTACTCACTTGGACTCCCTTTACATTCCCTTCTGAAAAGGGAAAACTCTTGGGCATATTTCCTTTTATCCTTGAGATAGAAGAGGAAGGTACATGGGCCTAGAGACAAATTCTGCCCAATCTTTAAAGCAGAGATTGCTTTTCAGTGTCACTATGTGAACTGGCAATTTGGTCAATATGAAATACTTCCAATTCTCCTCTGCCTCCATACCACATCCATGCGAAACCCTATTTGTTGTAATTAATTGTTAATTTAAAAGTCAAAGCAGGCAGACAGAATTCCATGAGGCCATATTGCTGACAAGATAACCAAATAGTCCCATATGGGAGCCTGACAATCTGCCAAATCCTCCTTGGGCAGGTACCAAAACATTTCATTGAGCACTTTTCTAATTCTGTTCCTTTCTGTAAAAAGGAGTGATCTTCATCCCTTCCACCTCTTAAGAACCTTGTAAAGAGAAGTACAGAAAGCTTATTAAAAATGACCTTCACATACTAGACTCTGCTTTGATTTGCAAAGCAAAGGCACACAAGGAAATTCCCAGCTGCTTAGGGATGATGTGCTTCTGTGCCTGATACAGGACTTGTTCTCAGTGTTTAAAGGTATTCTGTACTCTGGACTCCTTCATGCTAAGCACAAATTCAACAGAAAAGCTTGGAAGCTGCCAATCATTTCAAGTCCTATTTGCTGGCTGCAGGCAAAACAAAAGGTTCCTTTTAACAATTCAGGCATTTACCCAAACTGCAGGATTTATCATTAAGAAAAAAATATGTCACTCAGGACCTGTACACACACATTTCTGTGGGATTGTTGATAATATGAATTCGGTCTTGTATTTTCTGACCGGTATTCGTGAGTCACTGCAGCCTTTTTCCTTTTCCTAGGGACAATGTTACCCCCCACTGCAGCCAACCCACAGTGCTGGCCAGCCTGGCAAATGGGAGGTGCCTCTTCTAATTTCCTTCTGGTCTGAGTTGCCCTCCTAGCTGTTTCAGATGCATCCTGTTTTCTGCCCCTACCTCACTCAAGAAAACAAAGAAAGCTGTATTAGAAGTTATCATAGTTCACATATGTAGCATAGAAGTTTTCACACTATATAAAGATAAAAACTTTACTACTCTTTCCTTTAAAAGAGCGGAATACAACAAAGAGCACAAGCAACCTAGGGGTTTACCCACGATAGAAAATCAAGCTGGGAAAGGGAAAAGCAAATCGGATTTGAACAGCAGCTTTCAGTACCACTCACAGTAGTTAAGAGAAGCAAAATTGGTAAAAGAAGCATCTCCACAGGCATGTGGAATGTGAAGAACCCTTCTGAACAAAGTACACACCTGTAGTGCCAGTGGGGCAGTTGGTGCACACAACCTCCTTTGTGCGGGGCACAACAGCGCAGCTCGAGCTGCCTGGACACGGACAGGGCTGGCAGTCGGAGGCAGTGCCTGCTGTGGCATCGCCGTAATATCCATCGCTGCACTTCTCACAGTGAGACCCTGCTGTGTTATCCCTGCAATCGCATTCACCTAGAATAGACAGGTACAGATTTTTCTTTTCTTTGGTCACTGTCTTCATCTGACAGATGAAGCAGGAAGAGGAAGTAGCCCTCTTCCCTTCCCTGTCCTGTCAGCCTTTGTTACCTGTCTCTGGCTCGCAAGTCTCACTGTGGCCGTTGCAGGTACAAGGCACACAGGGGCTGTAGGGCCCAAGGCCGGGCGTCTCTCTCCGGTAGCCAGGGGAGCAGCGCTCGCAGAACTGCCCCTCGTAGCCCGCAGGACAGCTGCAGCTCTCCACCCAGGGCACCGGCGAGCCGGGGCCCGGGCGCGCGCTCGTGATGGTGACGTCGTCCAGGTGGCCGGCGCCTGCAAGGGAGAGGGATGAGAAACACTCAGTAACCACAGGGACCCTCCGCACTCTTTCACCTGAGCAAGACCAGACTGCCTAAGAGACAAGCATGTTTGCAGTTGATACAGAAGATCAAGTTGCAAAATTCTGCAGGAAAGTTGACACAGATAAGAAGAGATGTTACAGAGCCTACAAAGGGTAAGCGTGGAGCAAGAAAGCCATGGACAACTCCTTTGCCCAAGGGAAGACAGCAAGCAGAGGGAGCTAGCACAGACTTGGTCAAACAAATTCCGATAGCTACTTATGACCAGGTCCTACAACAACTCTGAAGCACAGGACAGGTAGCTCTCCTCTCTCCACAGGTTTGCAGCACTCTACTAAGCAACTTACTTCTCTCACTGTATGTGCCACGAATCTTGATAGAGGTCAAATTGTGAAGCAGCTTCTGGAACTCAAATGCTGTAAGAGTAGGCCTCCAGGGGTAATCTGTGGCCTCATGGAGCCTATGGAGAAGAGTCACACATTATTTTCAAAGCTTTCATGTGCTAACAGCTGTGGCCTTTCAGAGCATCATTTGCAACAAGGGTAGGCTATTACAACACACTTTGCATATGATTACGCAATGCTACTAAATGGCAAGCTTCAAATTTATCTGCTAACACTTATCTTTTGAGGTAAAACTGATGCTATTTGTTTGCTTAAGAGCTTGGAGCCCAGAGTGCATCTCGAGCTGGATTCCAGCTGTGGCCGTTCTTTCCTTGCTGTCACAGCAAGGAAGTCCTCTCACCTGAAAGCGTATGTCACCGTGTTCTCACTGGGGTAGGAGTTGCCCTGGGCAATGAGAGGCACTGACACTCTCAGCCCAGCTCCTTCTAGGACCAGGTCCTCTGCAGAGAGACGAGTGTCCCGTCTGTCAACGCGAAAGGAGAAGGTCAGGTTTTGACCATAACTCAGAACCTGGTTGCCCAAAAACTTGCCTGAAACACAAATATATCGTTACAGTTAGAAAACAAACTGAAGGGCTGCAGACAAAAAAAAAAAAAAAAAAAAAAACCACCACAGAAAAATCTCAGTTTTTTAATGACCTACGTGGTGCAACAAAATACATGGGGAAATAGCTGTCTGAGATAACAGAGATGTCCTGGGTCTCTGGGCTCCACTGGAGTACGACTTCCGAGCCATCGCGTTGTTCAGCGCGCCACTCATCCTCGCCTGAAAATCAAACGGGCAAGAATCAGCACTCCTGCAGTACGTGTCTTACCGAGATCACTCACGTTGTAACATACACCACTTACGTAGAACTAGTCTGTTCTTTACACTGAGACTTTGGAGAGATAGCATTGAAACTGCTAAAGAACAAGGACAGCAAATACTGATTGCTGAATTTTAACTCATACCTAGATTTGAACCTTATAAATTTTAAAGACTATAGCAACTACTTTTCAGAATTTTAATTTCTAAGGAGTTTAAAAATGGATAGTAGACCTGAAAACACCCACTATTTAAATTAAGTTTCTCAATCTCCAATTGAGAAGTATTTTCAATCTTCTCTTCTTCAGTCTTCTTGAAGCTGTTTTCCAAAGGATTTTTAAAGAGAATTCTTTTCAAATTGCACAGAATTAAAGCATTCTTGCATAAGAAAACATAAAAGCAATTGTATAGATGCAAGAATTTTGCTCAGTTTGCAGAACCAGAAACAGTTATTTTATCCAGTCATGTAATGCAAAATCTAAAATATTTATCATCCTTCTCTATTTTAAACTCCTGATTTGGTTCTAGAATCGAGAACACATCCTCTCTTTCCACCATTTTGTTTCAATGGGATTACACCTGCAACATCTTATCAATTTTCTCTGTATGTAGACACAATGTGCAAGAGATGCCAAAGGTCCAACTTGTGAACTCATAATTTCCTAAACCAATAAACTTGTTGAAGACTGGGAGGCTGGCCTCAATTTCAGTAAGAACTCACCACTTGTGAGCAAAAAATGGGTGAGATTGGAAGAGAATGATCCCTACGTGGGGAATCAGTTTAAAGTGCTACACAACGAGAAAGGTTTTATTTATAACATGAGTCTACAGTCCAAATTAAAACGGAAAGGAAAGCTCAATTTTACCAAACTGGAAGTTGGAAGTTATGCTGTAGATACTGTAGCCCATGGCATTGGTGCAGACTGAAGAGTGTCCAAAACAGAAGCAGGGAGTACAGCCTCGTGGATTTGATGGATCCAGATTGAAGAATCCAGGTTTACATCTGGAGATGTGAAGGAAAAGTGTTCATTTCCCTGAGATTTATTCCAGGCCACTGCCTGTACCATTCTCAAACTTCAAACCAGGCCATAGGAAGAGAAACTCACCTCTCACAGTGGAACCCTTCGACATTGTCCTTGCAGGTACATCGTCCTGTTTCCATGTTGCAGTCATCTGTGCTGCCCGCAGGATTGCAAGAACAAGGCCTAAAGAAGCCAGGAAAAAAAGACGTTCATTAAGAATCACAATGAAAAGTTGCAGGAAAAAAAAATGTTTTTCTTTTAGAGAATAGTTTCTTTGTCTCAGAGCAGCTGTCCCTCTTACCTGCATCCAGCCTCAGAGAGGGAGTGGAAGCCTGGCTGGCACCGGTCACATTTATCACCCATCACTCCAGGTTTACAGCTGCATCGACCGTAGCTATCACACTGGGTGCTGAGGGAGCCTGTGGGGAAAGCAGAACACTGTATCGTTTTGTTCTCACTACTACCTTAGCACTAGTTTATTATTATTTTCCTCCTCCAATACACTTAGTCTGAGATCATCATCTTGAGAACCCTTGTTCTCCCTGCTCACCATCTCCCCTTTGCCAGACGGTGTTTAGACATCTACCTCTCATACTCCAATTTTCTCTCTTGACTTCCAGGCTGGACTAGGCAGCCTCCTCTGAGGGAGAAGAATTCCAGTGTTAGTCCTGAAAAGCTCTATGAGAAAACTAATTTTTGGCAGGGCATCTTTTTCAATAGTAGTACTCTATACAAGTGAACTTGCACACCAAAAAAAAAAAAAAAAAAAAAAAAAAAAAATTAAACTTATTTAAA
>JAUBOD010000992.1:685892-698956 GCA_032353885.1 Nothura maculosa
CTGCCTCCCTGCTGTACATTGCAAGAAAAGTCTCTCCTCTGAATGCAGGGAAATTACAAATTGCTGCTGTTGAGGAGGCAGGAGAGAACAACACAAGGGTTTCACTGCTCTGTTAAGCAAAGCTACAGGCCTTGACCACACAGCTGGGTCCTATCAGAACACATGAAGGTCAGACAGGAAGAAAACTTTGTCTGAAAAAGTTTCCCCGTAAAATAAATACCAGGAGTTGTGGTCTGTAACACAAGACCAAAGGGAAAAAAAACCCAATTGGCATTCAGTTGTAGAAATAAAGTATTTGAAGCCCAGATCTTTTGCAATAGTCTCAAAACTACATGAAATATTTTTTAAAAGCAATTATCTCAAGTGCAAGAGGAAGTGTCTGGATACTGGGATCAGCTTTTTAAAAGCTAATTACATCCCAGCATGCCAAAAAAAATTTAAAAAAAATCCTGTGACCAGTAAAGTGCAAGTCCATATGTTTCTATCGCACATCTCTTTCCTAAAGCTTGCTCCTTTTCTTCTCTACGAAAGGAATACTCTTGCCTAGGGGTCTGTGACAGAGTTCCATCAGGATACTAGCATTTAATAGCAATCTTATGAAAAAAATCTTTGCTGATAAGCTTCAGTTCTATTTTCTTTGCCTATAGCTGTAGCTTGCCACCTTAAAAATCTGTAGGAAGTTGAGTGCAGATGTTCTGCATACCTTATTCCATACTTGCATGAAAATGTAAAGGTGATTCTGTATGGGGGCATTACCCACACAACACGTTCCAGTCTCATGCTTATAGATGTCATTACGTTTCCAGATATTAGGCTAGTCTTTCCCTTAACTAAGTCAGTTGTCTGTATCATTTATCAAGAACTAAGGGCACTTTTCTCTGGCCTTCCTAGCAGAAGACAGTGTCTAATTCTGTTAGGGCCTACTGTGCTATCTTTGCTAAGTATCACAAAGCCTCTAAGCATCTGCAAACCAGAATCTCCATGACAAACCCAGAAGAATACTACTAGAAATACCTGGATGTGCTCAGAAGAGTAAGTAGTGAAACAGACTTCACCTTATATTCAAATCCGATTACACTCCGAGGCAACAACCTGAGCGCCTTTGTAGAGCGTCCTATTTGCACAGCTCCCTCAGGAGACTCCGAGGGCCTCCCATGACACAGCAACAGAAATGGCCTGTCTGCAATTACTAGCTTCACAATTCAGTCAAATAGACACGCTATTAAGATGACAGATAAAATACACCATCTGGTTATTTCAGTTATAGCTCTGCCTCAAAGGCAAGGAACACTTTTGTCCTCTTCCTCTGAAGATGTGGACAGATCTTTCACAGAAATTATTATGCTATTCAAACTCATACTTAAGGCATTCCACAATTTCACATGTGTCCAGATGCTGCGAAGGAGTTTAAAGGAGTCTTCGTGACTTGGGAACACAAATACTATAGTCAGTCTATTGAATAGTTACTCCTAAGACACTGGGAAAACTACATTCAAAATACCCAATCCTTGCTAACTGCAACTGAGACTTAAAACTGCAGGGCTGGCTTCTGGATGTCAAGAGAGGCAGGGGAACAAATCTGTGAGATCTTCCCATCAAACGTGCTCACGTACGCAAACATTCATTGGCACTCTCTGCTGTTGCTCTTCTCCATGGACGATCGTTGAAGAAAGGAAGACACTTCTCACAATCTTCCCCAAACGTGTTGTGCTTGCAGTTGCACGCCAGCTTCCCAAACTCATTCCTCAGGCACTCACTTGCATGACCGTTACATTTGCATCTGTTTAACAGGAGAAAGGAAGAGATCTATAAACTCCACAGACTCAGGTCATTCACAGAGCAATCCAGACAAGAAAGCTCAGACCTGAAGATATGACATGTGGTGCAGGATCAGAACAAAACTGATTAAGAAAACTGCTAGGAAATCAATACATTAGCTGAATGAAGACAGGCCTTTGGGGGAAAAAAAAGTCAACTCCAAACTCCTCTAGAGAGTCAATATAAGAGCACAGCAAGCTGAGCATATAAAGCAAAAGCACTGGCTTTATACTAGCATATTCTCCATAGCTTACCTCCCACAGAAGTCCATGAAAAGTCAGGCATGTTGGCTCTGTGCTACTGTCACAACAGTAAGAAGCTACCTAGCCCAGTTAAATCCTCCCTTCCCCTACAAACAGGTAATGGCCACAACCATAAGTACCAGTTACATTAGGAAAATCAGACAAGATGGGTTAAGTATTGGCACTGGACCTCAATAGACTGTGTTGTCAAATCTTGAGACTGCCTTCAAAGAGTCTGAGAACTGTATCAGTCCAACTCTTTATAACAATAGTTTATTGTCAAAAAAAATTAAAAAAAGATTAAAAAATTCTATGAGATACTCGGGCAAAAAAAACAGAGAAAAGAGAACTACAATATTGCATTCAGCTCTTCAAAGGAGATACTTCTCCAAATATAAGTAGAGAATCTGAGATTTTCAACTATTATTCTAGGCTATAAATCTGTACAGAACAATTACTAGCAACACATTAAACGCCCAGAAAATTCACAAAATGTTGAGTATAATACAAGTTTTTTATGCTTGTTTTCTTTGTATTCCTGTCACTTGCTCCCACCTTTTAATTGTTTGTTCAATTCAAGAAAGAAAAAAAGAAAAGAAAAAGGATCTCTGTCTACTCTACAGTTTATATCCCCTAGAGGTCACATGCAATAAAGAGCATTTACAAGTTTCCTAATAAGCACAACAATATCTAGGACAGTCACAGTCAGTAATGTCCAGAGCCTAACAGTACCACGTTAGTGTGATCAAAATCTTTAAAACATCATAGCAATCCTGAAATATTTAAATATATATATATTGGTTTATTGTTTACTCACCTTCCACCCACAGCAAAATCAGAAATTGCATAATAATAGGACTTGAGAACTTTTGGGTCATTGAAAACTTCATCTCCAAATGTGTTCAAACGGTTGAGGCTCACTCTAATATCAGTAGCTGTCACCCATTCCTAAAGCAGAGAGAAATACATCAAGAATATCTATAACGCTAATATGTACTTAAGAGGTAAACAGCTATTCAGTCATTAAGTTCCCAGCCAATAATTTTTGTCTCTGTTCCCTAATCACAGAAAGCCCTTCTCACATCTTATCCTCTGGGTTCAGTGTTTTCCAGACTCAATATCTCTACCACACTCTCACCAATGCTTCTTCATGTCTTCGCCACTCAGCTGAGAGACAGTGAGCAATGCCTTCAGCAAAGAGAAAAGTGTAGGGAACTCAACGGGGTGGCTAATTTCAAGTATCTAACTCGAGTTTCCTTGGAAAACTGCACAACAAGAATGAAAAAGCTTTAGGGCACACTCAACCTTGGACATTGCCCAGGTCTTTGTATCTGGAGGTGAGACAGACGAACAAGGGTGGGAGAAGATGCAGAGGAAAAACAGGCAGGCAGGCCAAGAACTTTCTGTAATATTTACATAGCATCTTCACCACAGCATCCTATCCTTCTTGAATAGCCAACAAAGGCAGCCTGTCCCCAGCCACTGATTGCCATTAGTACTGCCCTGTTTCTATTAAAGCATTTACTATGCAATATTCCCTCAAATACTGTAAGGAAGAATATGGAAAAAAACATCCACATACATACAACGGCACTGCAGCTGTGTCACTTCTTCATTTGTGTATTAAGAATATTTGTTCTATTACAAACACGGGCATAAATGTATGGAAACACTAAGAAAAAATGTTTACCTAAATTCTGGAAGGAAATGCCAGACGTTCACACATCTGTTAGACAAACTACTGGTCAGGCCTTAATTTCTTATGCAAGGAAGTTTATCACAAAATTATTCAGCATAACATTAACTTTATCTTTTTGTTCATCTTAACGACCAGATCCTGTTCTCCACAAGGTCTAGCTACAGGAGCAAGGTGGCCAAACTGGTTCTCTTTCCCATTCCTCTTGATTTGCTTTTGTGTAATCAAACAATCAAACCTCATATTCTGCTTTTCTACCTGCTAGATGACAATCACAGACACACACCACCCCAAACCCTTTTGGCTGTTCACACCTCAGTGGTCTCTCTGCTACCTTAAGACAAAAGGTAAGAGAGGCTGAATTAAGTGTATGCCAATTTTAACTCCAAGAGGAAGGAGGTGAACCTGATGGGGAAAAAATCCACTGCTTTAGCTCTTTGTTATAATATGATCTGGAGAAGTCATCAAGTAGCAGAGAAAAAAGGTTGAGTAAAACGGATTCACTGCTGCTCCTGCTGTGCTCCATACCACCACCCAACTAGCACTGTAAATGTTAGCAAAAACAAGAACAAACAGGAAAAACAAGCAACAAAAACACCCATCCCCAGGAAACCACCAATAAAAGAAACTGAAGAGATAAAAGGCAAGGCCTCTTCACCACATACAAATGAGCAAGCCAAAGTTTCAAATAACATTTGAATCGTTTAGAAGAATCTTACATTTCTTAAACTTTTGTGCTCATACAGACATCATCCATCTGACACAGGTTTTATCTTCCCCTGATCTTACTCCTGAATCAATAATAGGCTGACAGCCCTTTTCTAAGCTAACAGGGGCATGCATACATTTTGTGAGGATTTCCATGGTACGTAACGACAAGTCATCCTTGATGGCACTGATTTTGTTTTGTACCATAAGTTTGCTTACAACAGAGTCAAGGATACAGCACTTCCTTCAAAAGCACTTACTGACTTATGGTCATACTGACCACACTGACTTACCTGCACAGGAGCCGCTCACTGTAAGTTAAAAGCTACAGAAAAGCCCACACTCAGCACAAGCATCCTAAAAGTACACAAGTTCAACTAGGATCATTTAATTAACTTAGTCCTATTCACATACTTGTAACACAGGGCTGTTGTCAAAATTATAGGCGCTGGGACGTCCCTCCAGTGTTGAGAAAGCCACGTTGCCACCAGTGAGAGGAGAGATGTCGCTGAACTCATCAGTGCAGAGGGCCTGCTGCTCATCTTCGCCAGTCCGAATAAAGCCCCGATTGACTTTGTGGTACGTGTTCTCACAGGAGCCACTGTAGTACTGGTAGGGCACCCACGGCCCATCTTCCCTGGTGCGTTTGTAGATGGCAAAGCTCTCTGGCCGGCTGGTGTGAAACTTCAGACGTACGTATGTGATGTCAAACGCCTTTCCTGCAAGCGAGAGAATAGATCTGTAAGAAAAACTCAATTTAACACAGTAGGAACGGAGAACTGCAACATAGCTTGTCTCTTCTGAGACAGAAGCATCTTCTCTAGTCCCATCAGTAGTGCTACAAGCATCTCTTCCAGTTTGGTTAGACAGCTCAAACACAGTACGCACTGTATCTTCCAGCAAAGACAAGGCAAATGAACCAAAGCTGGAACTCAAAGACAGGCACAGCAGAACCTACCTCTGCCTCAAAATATCCAGCATCTTTATTAAATAAATCTGCTCAGAGAAAAAAAAATACTGATTTTTGCACAACTCCATACAGAACTCCCTAGCTCTAGTTCTCTTACACAGGCATCACTGAGAAGCATCCCTATCCCAAAACAATGATAGCTCAGATCAGACAGGCCAACAGTTTGTGTGTACCTAAGGCCCATCAAATTAATCACTCTGCTGTGATTTGATAATATTTCTTCTAGATACGGAAAATAAAATGTATTAAAGAGATAGCTGTTACACTATAGAGTCTGTTTTGTATTTCTAATTTCTTCATAATTAGACAGCAGGCAAAATTCTTTCTACTCATGAAGCCTTTTCCTCAATACAGTCAATACGAGTAGAACTAATGAGTAAATAATCCACTAATTGCCCAGGAAAGACAAAACAAGATTGAGATTTCCTGGCCCATATGATTACAGTTGCCCAAACATTTTTTCAGATCAACCAAGTAGAAAGATTTGCAAGCTAACCATGTTCTCCCTCTCCCATAAGAATTAATGTAAACCCACCTTCCTGCCCTCCATTTTTCTCCTAACAGGTTTATGGCAATCAGCAGATCCTCCTCCCTACTGGATTCTCTCCAGCAACATCTGCCCCCATACGCATAAACTAACCACCCAGGGGATTTACACCACCCAAGGAAATATTTAACTTCTCCACATTCTGCTACATTCTTTGGGGGTGGGTCGACAGCATTCCTGAAGCAGAAGCTGAACTGCAGATGTTTCACTGGATGCCATTAGTGTGCAAGACTCTGCACCAAGAAATCCTGCCTGCATTAGGTGCTGTGGCCTGGGCAGCAGGCAGAGCAGGATGGCAAGAGCCCAGCTCTGGCCCGCACCAAGACACGCAATGTGGCTGAAACCTCCTCCGTGGCTCAGAGCGATGTGCAAACTGTTCTAAAAGGATTAGAAACACGTTCAAACACCAAGCTGTTCAGATACACAAGCACTTCTGGTGCGGCAGTTTAAGAAACCTCAGCCAGGATTGTGAAACTACTTCTGCTGCTGGCCCTCGTATCATGCTGTAGGGTAGGTATTGTGCACAAATTGGTCAACTTCTGACAGGGGAAGATAAAGTAGGATGATGCAGTTAAAGAGTAGTGTTTCTTGTCTCCTCAGGCACTGAAGAGCTCCCTGTAGTTCCATTTATTTGCAGCTGTGCCTTGAAGTGGCACCAGGAAGGGCAGCACTGGGAAGCCATGTGCCACGCAGTAGCTAACACCGCACCGAGAGATTATGCTCCCCTACTCTGAAGGGCTAAATCACCACGGGGGAAGAAGCCCAGGACATGTGAGTGACCTTCCTGCAAGGAGGTTCCCAGGGCTCTCCATCCTGACCCATGAGCGCACACAGCCAAGCGAGGAATTCCACCGCTACATAAATGTGGACATCTGCAAAGAGAAGAGCTAAACATTCAATCACTGCTAGCACATGTGGGGAACTTGCAAAATGGTATAAGATTCATCTGGAATAAAACGTTGGGGTTGTAATTTGCTATGCTTCTTCTATCACCTCCATGAGAAATACTGTTCTAAGCAGAAACTGTAGCAGCAACTTCATTTAGAACATAAAACTTACTGGAAGAGTTTCAAGTGACTGAGAAACAGATTTTCTCTGTCTGCAGAAGCCATGCAGATTCAATTTCAATATATAAAATGAATTAACTACACTGCATTAACTGTTAATGCAAGGTTTTGCACCTGCTGAACAGGGGGCTATTCCACGAAATAAAGCAAGCTGGGCAGCATAAGCCAACAAGAACAGCACGTCTCTCAAAGCACACAGCCAAAAAATCTGACTGCATGAAAATCCATGACTTCCATTTAAGTCTAATAAATAAATAAAGACTTTGAGTTCTCCCTCTTGCCCCAGGGAAGTGCTACTTGGGGCACACGTCTCCCTTCCTTTCCTGAGGGCTGGCAGCAGTGGGGCTCCCTGCTCAGCATCTACCTGCCAGGGTAAGAGCCTGCAGGGCAGCTCATCTTGCCTCTCACGTGCCTCACTTGGAGAGCCAGTCCTGAAGTGTAAAGGCCCCCCAAAATGGGCTGTATGGCTGCATGCACCAGCAGCCTAAGCAAGCTGTCCAGGGAAGTTGATTGCCAGGGCACAGATCGGAACCCAATCTCTCCAAAAACGAGTGCAGAGCAAGAGTCTGCATTTCCCTGTCTGCAAGCAGCAGCAAACACAAAGACAACACTAACAAGGTGGTAGCTCAGTCAGGAGCACTAGTTGAAGCTCAACACAGACTGCCAGCTGGGTGAGGGCAGCACATGCAGGGAGGCCAGGACCTCCAGTGCTTTAGGACAAGTCAGGAGCAGCACTTCTCCCTGCGGTCAGCAGGGACACCACGGCTGGCCCACATGTCCCCCACCCAGCACCGGGCTCCTGCAAGAGGAACCTCCCGTCGGGAACACTGAGCATGAGAGCACCGCAGCAATGGAGCCAGGGTTCAGCAGGCCAGAAAAAACCTGCACATGGACACCTGAAAAGTTTACACTTGCATATACCAAGGGAAAACCAACTGTGTTTGGAGCCCAACAAAACCACCAAAGTCCATCCTACAAAAAGAAGAAATACTTGTGTGAGACATACAAGATAGTTGTGACATTTTACAGCTACAAATTCCACAATAATTGCCATAAAAGGGCCATTACTGTTTAGAGAAGACATGAGGTTACAGGCAATACAGGAACAAAACTGAAAGCCAGATACTTCCAATCTGTGGCTCTTGCTCAATACTCATTCCCTTCTTGCTGCTAACATACAAGTATAAATAATTAATCCTGTTCCCATTTAGTTGATGTTGTATTTAACAGGAAAAAAAAAAAGTCCTACTGCAAGGCCTTGATCTAACACTGCTCAAAGGATTACTCAGTCACACAGATCAGCTAGCCTCTTCCAGAAATAAGAACTGCAGTAATGGCTCTCCATCTCACCAAGCATGCAACAGAAAACATAAACGCGAGCTCTCTCTTCTAGGAGTCTCTAGGGGAGCAGCATTAGACGTACAGAGGTATAAAATCAGCCTGTCCCAGCTTTCCTATTTCTCCCGTGACACAGTCTCTTTTGAAGAGAAGTCCTTCACTGAAGGGAAGGGCAGAAACTGGAGGCATGCCCAGCAGCCACAAGCCAGACATGCACGAGCAGTTTTTCCCCAGTCAAAGGAAATGAAGCCAAGGTTTCTCCCCATTCTTTTCAATCAAAGTCAGAGGAACCACAGACACAAAGCTCCCGTGCTCTTCTGCAGGAAGCCCTTAAGGTAACAGTGTCAACCTGTAGCTTGCCAACTTACCTGCGAACTTCGCTGAACCGTTGGGCGAGTGGCAACTGAAACCCAAATATATTAGCACTGTTTCACAGCTAGAAAAAGGGAAATCAACAGCTCCATGGGAAAGGTTTCTTACAGATTACACTGCAGTAAACAAGACACTGGCCTGGTGGGATTTCTCTGGCCATTTTCATAACAAATGAAAACAGTGACAAGCACCAGAAAGGAGCAGCCACCCCATGAGTCATAAGTGGGGGGGGAAAAAAAAAAAAAAAAAAAAAAAACAACTTACAGCCAACAACATGAAGACCATCCCATTAAATTAACTGCGTAAGCCAAACTGTCACTAATAGCTTATACTTTGACTCAGGGAGGGTTTTCCGCTATTGCCTTCCTCCTCCTGAAGGAAAAAGCCCTGTGGTCAGGTTTCAAGGTGATTTTGGAGAGGAAGCATTTTGAGAGAATTCAGAGAAGGAAGGAAGGCGCCTTGGTGCTTATGTTCTACACATGTGCAAAGCTGCAGCCCCCAATAAAGAACCAGCTTGCAAACAAACCATTGTTCTCTCTCCACTAGAAAGAGAACAACTAGATTAGCCTATCTGTTTGCTAAAGGTGTCCTCAAGTTCCCTACAGAAAGCCTGGCTAAGTTAACTTCAAAAATACGCATATTTGCACTCTGGGCAGCATTAAATATTTTCAGAAAAATCTGTTGTGTTGAAGGCAAAAAAAAACCAAACAAAACAAAAAACTTCCCCTTCTCATCTTTGCTTTTGTATAGGCAAGCAAGGAAAAGCCCATCCAAAGCCCTTCTGAGAGAGCAGGCCAGGTGAGAAGCCCCCTCGTTCAGCAGCTCCTGCACAAGTGCCATGAAGGCTCTTACAGAGGAGCGAGCCGGGGCACACAGCGAGGCTCTGCTCAACGCCTGCATCAGCTTGCTGGGGCAAATACTGCTGAAACAGGAGAGTTTACCCAAGACCAGCTGACAGTGGGGAAGCACATTTTCTCCCTGTTTATACTGAATGTAAAAGCTGTGCTTAGCAGCATGGTAGCTAACAGGGCTCTTCAAGGTCACTCAGGTTTTCTGGTAAAGATAAGCCTTCTGCATTGCTCTGAAGTCTTCCAGAGCTCAGGAAGTCTATGACACACCATTACAGAGAGATGGCAACAGCAATTACAAGGTAAAATGCAGTTTTAAATGTTTAATTTAGATGACCAGAAGAAGGAGTCATTGTTCTTCTGCTCCTATTCACTGATAATCATTTCCACCTTAGCCTGGCCTAAAAACACTCAGCAGTGTTAAGTATCAGCTATACTGCCTGCTTTCTACTCAGAAGCAGCAGTTCAGTTTTTCAGCAAGAATGTCTGTGACAGAAGCCTATTAGGTGAGACAACATGTGCAGTAATTAATGATCAGGTACTTAGCACTTTGGGAACACAAGTTGACATGTTCCCAATGCAGAACCATGAGTCCCACTTTTAAAAAGGGCATCCTTTTCAAAACGTGAAGCTGCTTGTCAGCAAGTGACCCAGTGACAGAATAACCTTTCTGATAAGCCATATTTTAAATATACTAAACCAAAGGAAAGGAGTTATTAAATAAACGACTGATTTTAAAGCCATCCAAAACAGTCAGTGTCAGCAATGTCAGTGCTGACAGGTCGTCCACCCCAATGCATCCCTACTGCCAGGTAACCTGGTGCACATTATCAGGAAGGAAGGTCTCTGTCCTAGCAGGATTATCACCACTGCTGTATCCAAAGGTCTGTTGGGAAATGCAACATCACCAATGCACACACATAAAACAGAAAAACCTGAGGAGAAGTTACTTAGATCTTTAATAGAAACTCTTTCTCCCCAAGTTTGGAATTCATCCACACAGACAAAGGGTCTCCTTGTATTTGGACTCTTCAGAACGGATGGATAATTTACATCATGAAAACACCCCACCAGCTGGCACTCTGACCACAAGCACTGAATTGTGAACAGATGCCTTTATGAGATAAGCAGAGGTTAACACTTCCCTCCTTCATTATCAGTCCGCTCACATTCACAGCACTATTTAGCAAAAGTCACATTTCCTCCTCTTTATCCTCTGTGATTCATCAGTGCATCCTCCTAAAACTAAGCTAACAGAGGTGCTGCATTTTACTAGGACAAAAAGTTAATCCGAGAAGCACACATCAAATTAAATCTGCAAAGGTTGGTTTATTTTCAGCAAAACTCTATGAATAGTAATGAAACAGCTGAGCTTGTCCTGAATGCTCCCCTGCTGATTAGTAGCTACAGCTCCTGTTTTATGACAGCCTTTTTTTGTACAGGTACCTGCTAAAAAGTTGTTTCTAAGTGAAGATTAGAAGCACTGAAAACAGGAAAAGAGAATACCAGCTTGCTTATTCCTTTGAGCAGTGCAAGTCTATCAAATTTCATGTCCTTTTCACACTGCCGAGACCAAGCAAGCACAAGTACTTGTTAGCATTTCCTTTTGCTTTCTTCTGACTTGTTTCACAGGAAAGGACAAATTTTCCATTTCTTACTCTTACCTCATTTTTGCCCTTCTTACACAGTCAAGTTTCTCCACCACCATTAATGAGTGCGTGTAATCTTCCAAGGCAGCTGTGAGATGACAGGCTATAAATACTTCATCTGTTACTTAAAACAAAGACTTCAAGGCAGAGGAACACCCCTGTGCTCCTCCCTTGCAAATTCTTACTTAGAAGACTACAGACTGCAGCGGGGAGGCAATACCTTGCACTCATGCACCATCACCATGGGCTAAAGGCATTTTAGACACTAGAAGCTCAGATGATCAGCAAACTGCAAGAAGAGGAAGTGTGGATTATGGCAGACAGAAGGCAGCAAGATGGCTATGGCCTGGTCAAGACTGCCCTCTACCACCAGAGCCAAACTCTCCCATTTCCCCCCTTCTGCAGGCGCTTGTTCAGCCTCCCATACTGGGAAACTCCTGGGAACTTCCCCTCTTGGATTACACAAACTGCTGATGAGCAGAGTTTTTCAGGAGTTATCCCACTCTGATGCAGGTAAAGGGGTTTTTGACCAAAGAGATGAGCAGTGGAAGCTGAAGAGAAATTATAAGGAACAGAGAATGACAGACATAGCGTGACCAACATGCTCTCTTGGAATAAAAGGCCTGTATTAAATAAGATCTGCTGTTATTAGCAACTGAGTTGTGGCTTGCACCACATTCATGTAAAATAGACAAATGTATAACTATAAGTGAGAAATGAATATATTTCTAGAGCAAATTGTGCCCATACACCTTTTTTTTTTCCAAAAAAAAAAAAAAAATCTGAGGAGAAGAAAAGAGAGCACTGTCTCTCTAACTGCTAACTGCACCAAACGCACCAGTCTGGTCTGAGGAGTGGCAGATACACACGCAGGATTTCCCTTTTCTAGCAATCTTCACTTGCTTTGGAAAGTAGCACGCAAGAACAAGAACTGTAGCACACACAAATTCTCAGCAGAAGCCTTTAGTGGCAAACCAATCTGGGAAAACTGCAAGCAATAAAATTGATTATGTGTTTTGCTGCCCACACCTAAAGAGCCTAGAGATTCAGCCATATCTGGCAGGAACAAGGAGTGTCTACTGGATGCTGCATCTCCTCACTGCAGACTGTGCTGCACCACAACGAAGACCAGAGCTCCAGCAGACACAGGTGAAGACCAAGTCCCATGGTGAAAAACAGTCTGCGCTTTCGAGGTGTTCGCAGGGAAGCAGGGAAGGAAAAGCGCTCAGCTGCCCTGGGAATTGGTGCAGCCTTTAACACAGTGGAACTAAAGCGAACTCCCACCACCCTCTTAGGTCATGCATTCTTGAAGTCGCTCCGAACAAAGGCACCATTGACTTGTGCATGTGGGCGGCTCGGACAGCTAAAGGCCGCAGAGTAAATTACTGCGCGATGATCCAACATTGATAAGTCACCAAGGCTGCTTGTTCCCGTCTTGCTTCCAAAACGGGAGGAGGGGAAATTGATTTCCTCCCTGCCATCCCCCAGCTTAAGGCAGACTCACAAGAAAAGCATTTTTAGTCTCGTTAATTTTAAGTTGTCAGTGCAGGGCCAAGTCAGAAAACTAGATCTATTAACTCAGTAAAACTCGGTATCTTGTTTGTACAGCTTTGATACAAAGATGTTGAGTCCATTTCCCCCCAGAACAGCTGTGTTTATTCATTAGGGACTGGAAAATGCTATGTACAACACACAAGTCTGATCTGCACAGGAAACCTCTACATCCTTTTTCAGCATGAAGGATAAAAAGCTTATATTAAAAAGGCACTTTCTGCATGGCAGGCGCAGCCAGATTACAGATGACCAAGG
>JAUBOD010000992.1:699056-710534 GCA_032353885.1 Nothura maculosa
CCATGAGGGACACCTTGTAACTAAGGGCACAGGTAGGAACAATATTGCCCCGAAACACTGGCTCGTCCAGAAATGAAGGGGGAAATTGTCTCTTGCTCTATAGTCTCAGTAGGAGAATACACACAAATTGCAAAGAAAATCATCACTTCATCACTGCTGTTCTATAAACGCAACTTCATAGCTCACTTCTGTAATAAGGACCTTGTAAATGTAGCTGTTCCAGCTCCTAACGAGACCTTGGCCTCAGAGAAAAGTTCCCTTCTTCACAGAGCTTCCTTATATAGGAGGTAGCTCGGGAGCGCAGCACCCAGGGCCAGGATGCGTCAGAGCTGGCGGCAGCAGCAGCAGGAGCATCCAGGGCAGACTGGCAACGCAGCCACATTCTGGAGCATTTCTTGCTCAAAAAAAAAAGTACATCCAAAGGAAAAGCAGCAGCAAAAAAACCAACTCCTACCCACCAGTGACAAGCCAGACAAGGCAAATCACAAGACAACTCAACTAATTCACTTCGGGGAAAAAAAAAAATCCAACAAAAAGCACTGTGCAGCTGCAGGAGATAATGCAGCAAAGCTAAGGGGCTCTCCTGCTTTCCTCCTGCCTCAGTGACAGCACGAGCTGCCCATCAGCTTCCCGCTCTCCGTGGCTCAACACCCTTCCCTTGCTCTCAGTGCACATGGTTTCACCTAACACAACTGAACAAACACTTTATGCGTGACTTGAGGTCCAGTTCTGCCACCCAAATGATGGGAGACTAAACCACGCCAGCCAGAAGCCATGTAAAAGCTCTCCTGGCTCAGGTCTGTGCTCACGGCCACAGTAGGGAAGGTGTTGGAGCGCCGGCTCTGGACACCATGGGATGGCTGGCCCAGGCGATCCCAACGATCTGCAAGTTCCTGTTACCTGGCGTTTGGAGCCTTCTCCCTTACCTGCTGACAGACAGCGCTTCTGCCACTCACCCTCCTCGTGTGTTCATAATCCACAGCAGCTCCAAAGCCTTGGGCTGCTCCCATCTCCATCGGGTATCAAAACCAGACAATTAACATCGCTAGATCTCATTAGGAGCAAGTCACATCGTACGACTACACAAGAGTGCCGCGTAGCAGCAAGCCCAGTGGCCTCAGCTGCGGCCAGAGTGGGGTGACCTTCCCAAGGAGCCCATTACCTTGCCCTCTCTGTACCTACAGAGAGGCCAGACATCCTCCTTACACAAAACACAGAATTCTTGGGCATTTTGACAGTTTATCTTCCTCCTAGCCCTGCCTCTCTCCTCCCGCTCCTACAGATATTTTTCAGGAACACAACATAATTAAAATGGAAATTATTTGTAAATAGTATTCTTACTATTAGCATCTAGCACTTGGCTCCAGGCAGAAAACTTATTTTTGTCTAGGCTTAAAGAAACTTTGCATTAATCAGCAAACATTTAAGAAAGTGTATTTCTAGTATGTTTGCATCTCAGCACTTGCTGTGTTACAGTTTCTACGTTTTAATTCTGCCTCTCCATGGAGAAATCTCTACCTAAAGAGCTTACCCAAGTCCCCTTTCCGACCAAGCTGTGCTGAGGGCCTGAATGAGCAGTTCCTTTGCCTTTGCACCATGTTTTAATACACTTTGCATCAATTACAAGCTTATGTACAAACTATTACTATTTGTCAACACAAAGGACACTTAAATTAGAGCAATATCCATACGGACCATTTTCAACCACCCACACAACAGTTTTACTTTCTCAGTCTATTAAGCTGAGGAAGAAATTGGGATAAACAGACTTGACAAAACTCCTGCTGGAGGGAGGCCATTTCTAAAACAAAGCTTGCCACTGAGTTATGTTTCAAAACATATTTTGGAAACTCAGAGAAACAAAGCTTCTTCCAAATTGTTATTTGCTTATTGAGGCAGGGTGAGAATTGCATTTCAGCTCTGAACTCTCAAGTACCATCTAACATTTCCTTCAGTTCTGTGTTTAGAGAATAAAATGCATAAATTGAAAATATTCTTGGAAGTTAAAGGTGCATTCAGAAATATAACCATGCAAGTTTGCGTTCATCTACACACTATTTCCTCTGGAGGCAAATAAAGCACAACTTTTTGTTTTGCCAGATGCAATGAGAGAAGCTTAGTGAAAACAAAAACATAGATAAATAAGGAGGAAGCAGGGCTTAGCATGAGCATCCTTCCCACACTGCGGCAGCCCAGTAGGATCATTTTGGCCCACCACTAACAAAGAACATGAAACAGGATGCTTCTCCTGATGCTTCAAAGAGAAGGCAAATTCCAGGCTCCTCAAGACATCCAGCTGCAAAATTTAAAAGTCCTTCAGTTTAATTCAAAGGAGGGAAGAGGGAGGGGAAAAAAAAAAAAAAAAAGAAAAAAGAAAAAAGACAATGGAGCCAAACCCACTTTATTTCAAGTTCCAAATAAACTCACAGGTATCAAAACTGCCCTTGGAAAGCCATCTGCAGATCACAACCAGGCAGGCCACAGGCCATCTGTCCCAGCACAAGAAAAAAAGCTCTGAAGAAGTCAAGCCAGAGCAGATACTCCTCTAGTGCCATTCGTGCAAGAAGGAGATTCACAGACTGGAAGAGCATTTCTTTGCTCCCTTTTAAGGGGAGAAAGGGCCCAAAAGAAACAAATGGACTAGCCATCAAAATGGGACCAAACCCCTGCACATCTCTGAGGCAATGTAACATTAAAGACATTTACCACAAAATTCATTCTCCTCTAACTATCCTTTTGGTTACTTTTTTTTTTTCTTTTAAATAAGAGGAATTTGCCCCATAAACTTATGTATAAGGTTGCTGCCCCTGGCAAAGTGAAGTCCCAAAGCACACAACACCCAGTCCTTTGGTTTCACAAAATCCTTGTTTTAATTTGGCTTGGATTTGATTATCACTAATCTGTGGTTCCTTCTCGAACCACAAGATTCTTTGAATCACATATCAAAGGGCTTTCCTTCCCAAAAGGGAGCTCAGATTCTCCTGACTCTACAGAATCCATGTTTCCATCATCTAGATAGGACCATAAAGCAAACTCCCCATAACTACCCACCATGCTTGGATACAAACGTGGGTCTTCACCGATTCTTTTATTACCAAAGCATCAGATTGCCTGTTAAAGATCAAAGTTGCAGAAAACACAGACACTTTAAGGAAAGTCAAAGATACTTTGACTGAAAAATAGATTCATTTTTATAAGTGCTAGCTAAAATTTCACCTGCATTTCCCACAGGAAGCAACCTTGTATTGAGAAAAGGGATGGCTGTGTCTTCAGCCAAGCTTGCTATAATCTGAAACACAGTCACTAAGATAGTCTTCAAAGTAGTATTTAATGGGCAGAGCCAAACTCTTGGAAATAATTTCAGACTCCCCAAAAGAGCAAAACTTGAAACATTTTAAATATGTGGGTATGATAGCAAGCACAGTTAGATTTCCTCTCAAATTCTGACAAACCTATATCTGACTGTTGAAGCAGATTACTTGCATGAACTTATTTTCTTCAAAAAGTCTTATTTCAAATAGAGGTTCTATTTTCTCACCTTCAAGAAAACATCATTTCTAATCTGCAAATACACAACATTTGCCCTACATCTGCCCACAAGAAAACACAGAATCTTCTTAATCTGAAATAAAATTTTAAGTGCACATTATACACATCTTCTTTAAATTCTTCATACGTAAACTGAGGCAAAGAAAAGCTCTGTCATGGGAAACTCTTTTCCTAGCTTCTGTAAGACAGATTCTACACTGACAATAGCAGAAAAGCCCTAAATCAGTACTGAAAATAAGCAGCACTCCCAGACTGCACTTGCTTACCTCTGCATGAGGCTATTTGAACTCTCTTTCCAAAGCTAAGGTAATAGGGGAGAGGGAAAAAAAAAAAAAAAAAAGTTGCTCAGTTGATTTTCAGGAGATAAAATCAGGGCAACACACATTTCTCACCACTCCCCCACTCCTTTAATAGGTGTACAAACGAATCCAGATCTGTGCTGCTGGCTCAGAAATGTAGTGACATTGGTCAAGGTGGAAGAGGCACAACCCCTGACAACAACAAGGCAATAGCGCTGACAGCTTGTAGGGAGAGAAGGGAGTTTCCTGGAAACGCTGAGGGTGAAATAGCAGCTTTTATATACTTCAAAGTGTTGTTCTACTGGGAAAGCACTTCTAAAGCAAGTGGAAACTTTAAAAGCTTGCTTTGGAAAAATAAAAAAAGAAAGGGTATGTGATGGTGAGTGTTCTCCTACTCTGCTGGATGACCTTCAGGAGGCTTTAAGATAAATGTACTCTGCTTAAATTACTACCTCTTACTTTAGATGCAATCCCCTCCCTCCTCCCAATCTTCCTTTATCTAGAAACCTTAAGTACTGAAGTTGAGCGAATACGCTTGAATAGGAAAATAATCATTGCTGCTGCAAGCTCAGCTGAAAACGTGCACAAAGTCAGTGCTGCAGAATGAAACTCCAATCAAGTCACAATGCCGGCACATTCATTTTCTCAAGTGCTGAGTTAATCACCTCACTGGGTCTGGTTACGTTTTATTTGAACTTTGCTTTATTTAAACTTGCACTGTAGGAGGACAGGGTTGTTGGATAGGTTTACTTTTCAAGTGCATTTCAATCTCCCAAGAACATTAAACACACAAATTACTCACTGCTTCATTAACCAAGTGACAATACAGTAACAACCTTCAAATATAAAACACATTGACTAATGTAATGGTACCCTCTCCCAGACTCACTGTTTTCCCCCAACTCATTTTCCCACAACTCATCACATGGGAAAACAGCTCCAGGCTGTTCCCAGCCCCTTTACTGATTATACTACAGAGTTCTGGAAACAAGATGACCTCCAAAGGGGAAAGTTGTGAGCACAAGGAAGATGTCAAAGCTGATGATTGTGCTGGCTTGTTGCATTCAAATACTGCACTGCAATTCAGAATGCCTTTTTCTCCAAGGGTGCTCTGCTAACAGGGTTCTCTGAAATACTTCAAAGTCCTTTGGACACACTTTTTTTGGGGGGGGAGTCTGGAAAAAAATAACAAAGTGGATTTACACACATATTTGCTAAGTAGATTTTCCCTAAAAGGTTGTGTTTTAACATCCAACAAACATGAAGGTTGACTAAGTGTATTTATATAAGAAGATCTCAGTCTAGGGTTTAAAGGAGCACTCAAATAAAAAGCAGCAGTACCTCCTGCTCACAAGATGCTTGCACCTCTACTCGAGGCCTACCTGCACATCTGCTGCTGCCGTGCAAAGGCCTTTGAGCTTTCCCTTCACCAGTCCTGCTTTGGAACTCCTGTCTGCAGCTAACTCACCCAGCTCTCAACGTCCTTGTCTAAAAGGACTACAGCAGCTCCTTGGATATTACCTTGCTGCACAGTATCATTTGCTGATAATCCTAAATTGTAATTGTAGTCAAGCAAAAGAACATTACTAAAAGGCAAAACCACATCCCTTCAACCTTATATAAAACAAAAATTACAAAACACTGCTGAAAGCTTGGTAACAAACTGGCAAAGAGTTGTTTCAATCCTTGCTCCAATTTGTTTCTTTTTCTAAGCAGCAAAAGCATTAGAGCTCTCCTTGCTAAACTCAGATCAGCAGATCTTTTTCCAGGGAGTCCTATGAATAAATTTTTCAGTAACACTTCTCTCTCTCTCTAACCCCCACAATTTTGGATATACATGATCTTCAACAGCACAGCTACTCTCTCCTTGTTCAATTTCAACTCAAAAATAAATTCCATGTTTACTTTCTCAAATAAGGCATTAGCACATGCCCTATAACATGTGCTTCAAGATTTCTTTTCCCTCCCTCACAGGCTATGTGACACACCTGGGACAAAAACACCACAAACTGCAAACTTCAATATTAGCATTATCTGCCCAAATGCTAATGGGCAGTTTCCCAAGATGAAGGAGCACTGCTACTTGCACTAAACTGCAGTCTTTCAGTGCTGCTGGAAAACATCTGGTTATCTGTACACTGGTACCTGTACAAGTCAAGAAAGACAGGGTGAATTTTTTGACACGTGTTTATCCTTATGAAATCTGTGAGCTCACTACTGTTGCTCAAAATAACTATCATTCTTTCTCTCTCAAGAGGACAGCCCTAAGAAAGGAAGAAGATATTAATAAAATAAATGTCTACAGGGAAGTTTAACAGGGAAAGCATGTAAGGTCCTTAATCCAGCTGAGTGTCCAAATCTCAGGAAGGGCTTTGTTCCATGAAGTCAGGTGCCAAATCCACAAAAACCAGATATGCCCCATCTGTTCCACTGCGACTGCTTTGTGTCTGGACAGCCCAAACAAGCACAAACTGTACTATATTTTTGTTTTTCCTCCTGTTTGTTATTTAAGCTTGCAGCTGCAGTGAGAAGCCTTTCTTTCTCATCACAGAAACCCCACTGGGCCAGGAGTTGCAGAACACCATGTAAAATAAATCTGCCTCTTCCACCCCCGTGCAGCGCACATCCACATGAACAACTTCCAATTCATTAGCTAACCCCAGCCCACCAAGCCATTAAGTCAAAGCTTTAAGATTTAAGGTCTCAGGAATCATTTTGGCAACACAGAAACAACATTTTGCACGCCAACTGTCAAGTGTGATCAGAAGCAGATCAATTACCTGTGCTTCAAAAGAGCATAGGTCATGAGCAAGTGAAACACATGTTAATGCGAGCCATGCACCCCATCCCTTCCTGCCCATGGAGGGCACCTGCTCCTTTTCTTTCTGTTACTCAGGGTTCAAGTGTCTTCTCCAAAGTAGTTACAATCAATTCAGAGCTCCTCAATATAAGCGAGCAGCTCAAATATTACCCCTCACCATGCAATAAACCACACATATATAGAGCATTTAGCAACGCCGCAGCATTCCCGAAAACTTAGCCGTGTTGCAGCTTGGAAATTCCTCACCAACCACCTAACCAACTTCCATTAGCACTAACTTCAGTAGCTGTTTCATCTGAATATATTACTTTTCATATTTTAAAAAGACTGAAAACCACAGATGATTATAGAGGTGCTTGAAAAACCCTGCTGCTAACCTCTGATGAAAACTGACCGCACTGGGTTCTCTCTCTCCCAGCAAGCAAATCCTGGAGTGTAAAAGCTTTTCAAGCCTACTTCACGCTCGCACAAGTGTCCTCATCCTTTCTTTTTTAATCCCAGGAATGTACTTTACACAATTTCTTCTTGGTTTTGTTTCCTGAAAAAGAGTACATTGAGTTTAAACGACAATTTCTACTTTACTAATTTGTGCTATGCTCTCAGTCCAACAGGGGCAGTTTTCTATTTTCTACTCTCAGCCACAGGGGCAGTTTTTCTCTTTCTCTCTCCTACTCTCCCAGATAATCCACTAAATCTCAATTCCTTCCAATGGCTGATGAGGTGCACTAACAGAACTTCTCTTTTCATTTCAAAAGACCTTAAAACCTCCACAATGGCAACTTCAGAATGTGTAGTATTTGGACACTTGACAGCTAAGTGCCTGTACTGAACACTACCTCCACCTAACATAAAGGAAAGGTTGATGTTTTCTTTAGAACGTCATGTCCTGGGATGGGTAGTATGCTCCAGTTAAACACTGGATGCTAAAAATTACTACAAGAAATACAAAAAGTTCTTTTTTTTCCTAATTCTATCCTGAGCACCACTAACTCTATCCTCAAAAAATAAAAAAAAAAAAAAGAAAGCAAACAGATCTAATAGAAAAAAAAAAAAAGAAGAAAAAACGAAAAAATGAAACCCCACACGAACAGGAAAAAACACCCCATAAACACCACTGTCACATCTAACAGGGTTATTTGAAATACAGCAGTGGAGACCAATTTAACTGATAACATCAATCCTTTATGAGTTCAAAATAGCCAGTTATAAACAAAGCATCAGCAGAAATGAGGACACTGCCCTTGAAGAGAAAACTAGGAAATGGTGAGCCCATTCCAAGGATTTAAGTGTCCAGAAAATACCATTATTGGGATTCATCAACACCCCAGTGTAAGAGGCCATCGAGTGTCTTGAACCAGCCCTGCAAAAAAACAGAAACAGCAGCAGCCACAAAACAGCAGCCAATGTAGATTCAAGCTCTGTCCAAAAAAGGCAGAGACCCTTTAGAACTTGCAGTCTTCCAGAAACTCTTCCAAATGTTAGGGTGATCCTGCACTCTGGAATGAAGAATGTCACAACAGCTCCAAGCCCTGCTCCTACTTTCCCTGCTCTGAAAGATGTTTACTTAACCATTTTTAAAGATAAAGAGCCATCCTCACTTGAGCTCCTTCTCCCACTCCTCTACCCAAGGGCAGGAACCAAGTTTTGTAAATCACTTCTCTCAAATATGCAAAATAGAAGAGATCAAAGGTATGTTTATATATATTTACACATTGTGTTTACAGAAGTCTCTGGAATTAATAAGAGAAATGACTTAATCTCACCAGAGGACAGGGGGAGGAGAACATTGTAAATTTTAAAATAAGAACCATCTGTTCCTCCTGTCGGCTCTTGCCATCCCTTCAGCTTAGATGAGTTCTTTGAACTAGGCTGCAGCAGCGCAGAGCTTCTGGAATCGCCCCAATCTTCACACATTTACAGAAAATAATGGTTCAGCCAGTAACCCATGCATGATGCACAAAGTATGGGAATTAAAGCACCGTTCAAATCCAGCCTGCAAATGTAAATGGAAAAATCTGACAGACATATTCATTTGTTGTAGTTCCAATCATAAATGTACCTCGTTCAGGAAGCTGAAGATGCTGCGATCTTTGTACAGCTCTTCCGCAGATCACTTGGGCAATGGTTCTTAATGATCATTCCTTGGAACAAAGCCCCTTGGCTCAGTGCTCTATATTGCTTAAACTGATACAGAACTAAGTGCACTGAATGGAAAATGACTGTTACTACACTCAGATACTGGAGTGCATCACGGCTGTCCACACAACAGCGTTCCCATTGCACCAACGCTAACCTCCCAGGCACTAGATGTGAATGGATACGGGTCTCAGTCCCCTCTTTCAAAAGTTGTGTTAGCTGTGCTACACCAACTACAATACAGAACTAAAGCAACTCTGCCAATATAAATACAGAAGTACTTTGGAATTACTGTATTCAAGACGGACTTCCACTAAATGGTGAAAAAAAAATGAAATACGTCTAAGTATTCCCGCAATATGTGTTCTTCCCACTCACTCCATAGCCCCCCAAAAGCTACATGGCTTCAGCTACGACAAACACTTCAGCTGCATGTGATAACATATTCTCACAGTTTGCAATATGCTGAAATTCTAAACCATGAAAGAGTAAAACAAATCCAGGCATCTTCAGAGTTTGAACACAATCAAGATCCAGGTCAAGAGAGAAGGAGAATCGATGTCTATGTCACTTTATATAAAAGACCTCATTCGTATACCTGAAACAGACCTCCTTAGATGTATTTACAGAACAAGTTTTGCTTTACAAAACAGGAGAAAATCCCAACTCAGATCATAAGTTTGCAACTCACAATAGTACAAAATTAAATCCGAATAAGAAATGGAGGGGAAAAGTGCTTCATGATTGTCTAGGAGGAAATTCCACTGGATCTCTTCCTCAGAGGTTGCTAGTTTAATTTGCCAATTGTCAAAACCAAAAAGCTTACCTGCATGTTCCTCCTGCTCCCTTTAAAGATACAACTGTTATAACTGGGACAATGAACAGTACATGGCAGGTACACCCGACTCCAAAGTCTCTTCTGCCGCACGACATGTTACGCTGCATGACAGCACATTTCTGTAGGAGGAGAGGCTACCACAAAGGCTGTTAAACACAAAGATACAGTGTTCAGCACTAGAAGCCCCAACCCACATACTGGTGGATGCTGAAAAAAGGGAACTGTATTGGAAGGGGGTCTCCTTCCAAAGGGAAGCATTATCACCAGACCATCAGCACCTTCATACTCCTCCCTAGATGCCTGTGGCTGTACATTACTGGAGGATACCTGGCTAACTGAAAAACGAGCAAAGCCATCCTCATTTACACGCTGGCAGGCACCCAGCACAGGAAATTACAAAAGACAACTTGCATATACAGACAAGAGAATTATCAAGACTATTTGCACTTCACAATTCAGTTTTTTTGCATCCACCAGATCTCACATTGCAACACTTTTACCATGCCTATGCCCAGATTCCTATCAGAAAAATTAGGATGGCCATGAGCCAGAAAGCATGCAAATCCTAACAGGCATAACTGCACAGGGAGAAGCCCTTAACAAAAATTTAGTTACAGCAATAAAATGACATATTCGCTTGGGTAACTGCATCAGCATTGGGAATGCTTTGCCCAAACTGTGCACTACTATTTTTGCTCTTATATTTAAAATGTACAAACTGAGACTGTCTTATCAGAACACAGAGATCTTAAGCTGTTCAGTGAAATTGAGAAAACCTCTTTGTGCACTTTATTTTCCTTTGTAGCACAGATCTTTTCCTCCCTCCAAGTCTGATTTTACACAAATTATCCAAAATGGGTAAGACTACTGCCTGGGCAGCACAGATGGAAACAGATGTTGTAATTTTCTGTGTTGGCATCAAGTCTCTCAGTTAAAGCCTTCCATACAAAAATGCACCTGCAGAGCAGGCAAAAGCAGCAGGAACTAACCTCAGGTCTTCCAGGGAATCAGCATGGGAATGTCTCTAACACGTTTATGTCTGAAAAGAGCAACAGGCTTTCTTTAGGAAAGTTACCAAGAAATTAGAAACTCAAATCCCCAAAAAAAAACCATACTGAAAGCCACAAAAGAGTAATATATGGAAGTTATAACACATTTTCTAAAAACTTTGATGGACTAAAACTAAAAACCTTTTCCTCTGCCTGCACAAGACAGGAGCAGAAAACAAGCCATTTGGTACAAAAAGGACAGAGCAGGCAAGCAGCATACATGCATACTGGTAATACTTCCTTTGAGCAACTAACACAATAGTGAGCTATTCCCTGAAGGCCAAGCTCAAGCATATTCTTGAGCTCCGTTTGAAATAGCATCTGTTCAAAAAAAGTAAGACACACAAATGAATCTACAGGCAAAGGAAAGTTGTGTCAAAACAGAAAAGACATACCTATCAAACATATATCTTTGTATGCCGAAGAGCAGTAGCAAGGGAACTCAGTAAGTGCTGTATTTAAACACTTATTAATAGAGCTAATGGGAAGACAGTTCTGTTTCATAGCAACCTCCAAGGTTTTGAAGTTTGTTTCTGTTCTTTTTCAGGAGAAACAAAATGTCCCTGACATTTTTCCAGGACAAAATTGTTAACTTGTTATCAGACTTGGAGATCACCATCTTGCCTAGCTGACCACTTAGCAGGCCACCACTGGTAAAACCTGGTGACCAGGGCAGGGATACAAAAGACTTCATGTTCAAAAATAATTTGGCATCTTCCCCACAAAGTCATTTTGGACCAAGGTTTTGAAACTCCTGGCTCCAGAACCTGGACAGGCCTATACTTT
>JAUBOD010000992.1:749012-800405 GCA_032353885.1 Nothura maculosa
TTGAGCCAAAGTCTCAGCACGTTATACACACCCTGGAAAATCCCTGGGAGAAGCAGGGAAAAGCAAGTGACTTGCATGCCATCAGGAGGGGCTCTTCTGCTTGCCAGCATCAGAGGGCCAATCTAAGACGTGTTTTCTGGTCACTGAACATGCTGTATCTGCAGAGCTCTTAAATACACTAATATTTACTTTTTTTTGCTGGGCAGTAAGAGCTCCTCCGTTACTCTTGTATAATATAAGCTGTTGCTCCAGGGCTCTTGTTGAAGCTCCATTTATGCTCACCTTACACTACTTCCTATTGAAATGCTGTCTTCTTGAAGTCTAGACAACAGCTAGAAGGTGAAAGTTTTAACAGATGTTAGATTGTAGTTAAGAACTCTAAGGCTAATAATGAAATTAAGTAAATTCTCTTTAAAACCACTGGACAACACAGTTCTTTGCATTTTCAGCATAACTGTGCTAAGAAATTGGAAGAGGCAAAGCAAATATTGTCTGGATATAATAAAGAGGGATGTGAAGAGAACGTAGCTAATACTGTGATGTATATTTCAATGTCCAACCCTTTGGGTTCCCTGACAGGTTATTCCTTTCCCCAAACTGAAGATGAAAAATAATCACATTTTTAGCAACAGAGGCCATGGAGTCACTATTGTTCAGCCTGCTGAAATACCTGCATCAGCAGAAGGGGTTGAGGAACTTACTGCCTCAGGCGACGCGGACGAAACGCTTTCCAAGTTAATGCAGGATTTACGCTTGGAGAAGAACACGAATACACTTGATGACGTCAAAGATATCGCTGTAGTTCGTAGCTAGATGTCCAAGAGTCAAGTGGCATTTAGCTTTAACAATTTCAATTAAAGAAACAGTGTTTCACATTTATTTAAGAACTCTTCATTAGAGCTACACAAAATTCTGGACATGCTTAAACTTTACTCCAACCCCAAAGCTCCCTGCTTCTCCCTGCTGAGTGGCACAGTGACCACAGGGAGACTGGAGGGGCAGTTTGTTTTTAACCTTCTCGGGCTGGGTAACAGAACAATTAAATGGTTCTGCTTTTGTAGAGAGCAGTGGCCACAACCACCTCACTGTGTTCTCCTTGGGACACCGGGCCTTGAACACCAAGTGCATGTGCAGACAGGAGGGAGCCAGGCCAGTTGGACTGTTTTTCCATATATTTCACGTATATTAGGAAGAATGAAATATCCAGGTTCCCATGTTACCTCACATCAGAAAAAGCTGCCTCTTCAGCCCCTGTACTGCCAAGCACTGCCCCGCAAGAGCGAGGCCTGGGGCTGGCTGGGAAGGAACCCAATGTTGGCTGCTATGAGCAGAACCAGATGCTGCAAGGCCAAGCTTCCAGTGTAGTAGTGAACACCACCACCAGTCCCCACCAATTCACATTCTGTAACTTGAAATCTGCTTGGCAGAGAATGGCTTTAGATGATGAAGAGGTTTTCTTTAGAAGGCTGCCTCCTGCCCACCACCAAACATAATCATTTAGGTTTCAAATCTAAACCCAAATACATATTATAACCCAAACACAACTATAGCATGAGAGTCCCAAAAAGCAAACACTTTATTAAGAACAAAATAACACAACTTGTGGTAAATTCTCTAACAAGGGGACAGTATCTTACAAAGCTGTGCTAGTTCTAGGCTACTGAAACAGCAAACACTGCTATGAGCAGGAAAGCACACAAGGAGACACAAGGGCAAGGAGGACCTGACTCAACTTCCCCCTACTACCACCCACCTCTCCCCCTTCCCCCATAGCCCCCTCTGTAGCCACCGCCCCCTCCCCGATACCCTCCTCCTCGATACCCCCATCCCGCCGGGCTCCCCTGGAATCCTCTCCCGCTGGCACCCCCCCGGGAGGGGCTGCAGCCCCCGTAGCCCCCACCTCGGAAGCCGGCTCCGCGCGGGTAACCGCCCCAGCCGCCGCCGTTGTAGCGGGCCATTTTGGGGGGGCGAGGGCCGTCTCCAAACCTGGCAAAGAGGAGGAGCACACGTCTGACAATTCAGCTCTTGAACATTTAAACAGTTTCAACATTCTTTACCAGTCCAGCAACAGGGAATTTGCCAGCATTGCGTTAACAGGCCCGTTTTCTGCTTATTCAATTACACTTGAAGGGTGCCCTTCCATGTGAGTAAGGAAAAGCCTGGAGCAGCCTCAAATGCCACAGGATTAGATCCTCAGTCAAGTTTTCCTCCCACCCCTGTGCACAGGAACCTTTATTTTGCTCCTCACACATCAGTGAGGTACATACCTACACTACACTATTGGAATCCTTTTGCTAACAGCTTACACGTGTTCATTTTTCTTTGTCTCAGAAATAATACACCAAATTAAGCCTTAAGCTTAGTTAAAACACTAAGTAAAGCTTAGTTAAGGGCGAGGGGAAAACAAAGCAGCCAAATGTTTACTTTCATTCCCAGGGACAGGGATGACTAGGCTTACCCAGAATAAATTTGGATCATCTTTTCTTTGAAAATCACTGTGTTTTGGAACAAGTGATGAAATGTGCCAGGAAGCAGCGCTGTCACCATGGAGTGCCTTTGTCCTTCCCATGGAAACAGCCAGTGATTTGTCAGTACCAGACTCCATGTCGGACAGTTTTACATACGCTCAGACCATAGACACCCGGAGCAAAAGGCTACAGGTCCCATCCACAGCAGACAGTTCTCCTGCACCCTGAGCTCTGGCTGCCTTGGCCCCACACAGCGTGGGCAGGGGCTGCAGCCTCACAAGTGCTCTGGCTCCGAGTGCTCCCCAGGGCTACAGCACGTACCCTTCCCTAGCGCTGCAGGCTCACGCGCGAGCGGGGCTGAGCTAACCTGCTGCTGGCAGCCAGGAGGTGGATGCCTGCGGCTGAGGGCCTGGAGATCTGGCGGATCACGTTCAGCATGCGCTCGTTTGCTGGGTCCAGCTGCCGAATGATCTCAGGATCTTTAGTTACTTCCACCACAAGGGCTTCCATTGCAGCGCGCAGAGCAGTGATGCAGGCTGCTGCGGTATGGGGCATCTTCAGCTTGATCCTAGAGCAGAAACACAGCTTCATTGGATGAATTGCTGCTGTCAGGACAGAAATTGTTCAGAAAGTTTCCATCAATTAGTCTTTCATTGAGCACTGCATGCACTGAGCCAGAAATCTATATTCTCATCTTTGAAACTCACATCTGCTGTGAGGAAAAGTAAAATTCAGGAGGGAGTTGGCCACATTTCTAAAATTTGACATTTTTAGAACATCTACTATCCTTCTGTTTAACTTTGCTCTTTAGATGTGGAACATTCAAGTAATACCAAGACATAGCCCCTGGCTTGAAAATGCAGGCTATTTTTGGAGCATTTGTACAAAAACATAAAGGAGACCAAAAAGCTTCAAGATTTTGAAGGCTATAGGGCAGTCTCAAAAAATCCACTTACTGAAAAGTGCATTACTGACTGGAAAAAGTATAATCCCCATGATATTTTGTCAAGGCCATTTCCCTACTCAAGTCATGTTTCTGAGACTTAAAAATTTGCCTCCCTTAGCCTCCCTTCTGAAGGGGACATCCAAAATCTTATTCAGGTTCCAGTAAAAGAGAGAAAAAAAAAAAAAGCTTTCACAGAAATTGCCCTGTGTCATGTTTTTAATTAAAGTAGAAGACTTATACAAAACAGTACTGACAAAATAACCCCTCCTTCCTCATACAAAAGAAAGTATCTGTCTGTCCTTCCTGCCCAGCTTGCTCTAGCAACCCTGTTCTAGAGACACTCATCTGAACATCCACTAGCACCACGGAAGGCCCTACCAGTCATCCAGCAGCACGAGCTCCCCGTCAGACAGGGCTTTCTTGGAGGCGAACAGGAGCAGCTGCAGCGGGCTCACCAGCGTCATGGCCTTGGCAGAGATGGCTCGCGTTCGGATCTGCACATGCAAGACAAGCAGGGTAGGAAATCCTAAGAGCACACGTGCAAACCACAGCCAGTGCTGATTCACCACTGGTTGGTAAAAATAAATAAATAGAAAATAAAAATACAAATATAAATAAAAAATAAAAAGCAGGTGCCATACTTCTCCATGACTGCATGTCTGCACTTGGGCAATTTCATTTTGCAAGAGCCATCTCAAGCTATGATAATATAAAAATGACCAACACATAGCTGAACCATCTCCCCAGCTTCTGCACTGCTGGGGCCGTGATGAAAGCTCGGGCTGCTTTCCTTCCACAGGGTCCTACACACGCAAAATGCCTGAGCAGCTGCGCGCTCTGCTCACACCTACACTGTCGGTTCATGGAAACAAGACTACAAGCTCGTACTTGAAGGGAGCGCTTTGCAAACAACAAGGCATCTGACGTGAACCAGAGATAACAGCCTGACTACACAGGCAACTGTCATTCATTTAACAGAAGAGCACTACTTGGGATTTCAGCTTCCCACATCAAACGCTGCATCTCTCCTCCTTTCAGACATTAGCACAATGGGCAGAATCTGTTTTACTTGCTTGTCCTTGGGAGAACAGTTACTCCCACCCTGGGAGTCACAAGATACATTCAAAGCAGAAGTCTCCCACATAGAAGTTTGGATTGTCTCATATGTCAGCAAAAAAGATATAAAAAACAGCATAAAAAGGGAATTCTGAGCTAGTCTGTGTAGGGAGCGTGACCAAAAGTAATACATCCACAGTGGCACTTCCGTGACAAGACCTTTGGACAGTGTCTTCACAGCAAGATACCTCATTAACTTGATGCTTATTCTGAAATCTTAACAGCCCTTTCTGACTGAGGCCCATTGGTAGCTCCTACACGCAGGCAGCTCCAACAGTCCCCAAGGGCACGCGCGGGCCTCGGGCATGGCTCTGCACAAGCAGCCTGCTCACACCCTGCAGGCTGCGCCCCGGCAACGTCCCACGCAGCAGCGCGGCCTCCGCTCGCCCCTTCAGAAGGGGAGCGGGAGCAGTCACATTCACATGCTCCAGCGATGGCAACCAAGGAGCAAACAGGGGCTCAATTGTACATGTACAAAATGTGCTGTGTGTGCAAAACCAATGGCAGGGAGGAAAAGGTCATAGGGACCCTGGGAAATGTAATAGGTAGTTGCTCAAAAATATCCCCAGAACTCTTTCCTGAGGCTTGAAAAACAGGAATTTCTCTGGTGGGATGACAGACTACTTAGAGGACAGAAAACCAACACCCTCAACCATAGCACATTTTCCCACTTTTCCTATGGATTCTTACACAGCAAAACAGTAAGGACAAACTCTCTAGCACTTAGTAATCCAGCAGGGTTCCCACTGCAGTTGCTTAAGGAAGATGCTGGTAAGATGCTTTTCTCTTTGAGCTGCCTCTTTTGACAAAACTCAGAAGAACTTCCTTTGCATCCAAGATTTCCACTTCTGTTGGATTTACACAGCTGAAAGTTACTGTAAGGCCCAAATGGCATAAGGTTCACTTTCTGAAGAACACAAGCTAAACATCCCCCAGTTATTAAGAGGTTCTTTTTAGTAAGGAGGCCATAAGTCTTTTTAGTAAAGAGACCATAAGGAACAAGATACAACTTAGCAGCACAGGAACAAGAAAAATATTCAAAGACTTTACCTTTTCTCCAAAAACAAAAAAGGGCGATGGATACTTCACATCCTGGCTGCTGAAAGGGCAGTTGACAGATGACTTGTGGATAAGCGCGTTGCGCCCCTCAGTGGTGAGAATCTTCCTCTTCTCCTTGTGGTAGCAGACATTGGGGTAGACCCCGAAAGCGAGCAGGGAGATTACAACATCCAAATTATTATCTGGTCCAGTGTTGTTAAATGCATGAGTCGCCAAACATTCTGTTGAAAGAGAGCATAAGACTGGCTCGCATCCACGGGTCACACAGGGCACGCAGCACATGCAGCTCGTTAGCATCTTGGACCCAGTAACGTGCTGGTTCAGTCAAACTGCTGCCTGGGCATCTCTTCTCTGAAGACCCCTCCGCACTTAAAGTCTTTCAATGCTATATTTGATTTCAATTGTGGAGATCAAAAGCCCAAAGATAAAACTAGAAAGATACGTTTCAACCCTCCTTCCCCCTACACAAGCAGCTCTTCAACAAGGGGAGAGAGGCTTGGCCAGAATTTGCTGTACCACAGTGCGTTTCCTCTCATCTGTTTTGCAGAGGTCTTTCGGGGAGGTCAGAATGGATGTTTCTATTCATGTTGTTTGTTACAAACCTCCCCAGGGTTTCTGGTGGCTTGTTTTCAGGTCATCTTGTCCAGAAAATAAAGGATGAACACAGCAATGATCCTAACAGCATTGAGGGTGGAGGGAGAAAGGGGCAATAAAGGAGTATCAAAACAGAAAAGGGAGATTAACATGTGCTGAATCCGACCAGCTATTTAACAGAAGAAACCTCTGAGGGATGTCAGGCAAATTCAGAACCTGACCACCCCAAAGAAACTCTTTAAAAAGGCCTTTTCAGAACACTGAACAGTTGTTGCACTCCTGCAGATCCCTCTGCTGCCAGGGCATTGCGGGGCTTAAACAGCACGTGGTTTAGCTCACACAGAGGCAGCACAAAGTGACAACTCCCTTATGATGAGGACAGAACCGGTGCGCAAACACTGGGCCAGAGGGAAAGGAGGGGGAAACACAGCCCCTTAAAGCATATTTAGGAGATGTAACAAGTGAAGAAAGAAAATCTGGAAAGTAACTCTAGAAGAACAGCATTAAGGGAAACGCACTTATAGGCCTCATCTCAGAATAAAAAGTGCAGTTAAATTACTATGTCTAAATAGAATCACCTTCTGGAAAGCCACAATTAATGAGTATCTCTTTCAGCTGGACTTTTGCTTCCCAGGTCATTCTCAGAGTAGACATGCTGAGTCTTTTGTGTTCACAAAATCTCATTTCTGCTTCTTCACCACCCATTCTGAAACAGAAACAAATTAAATTAGATGTCAGATCAAGAAAAAGAAAGAGAGGACAGTCCAGCCATTCCAAGCAAACACAGGTCACAAAATTGCATACCCAGTGTTACGCATAGTTTCCCATCAAATTCTGTGGCAAGACAACATACCTTGCATCATCCCAGGCTTGGAAGACTGAGAGCAGAGCAACATGATCTGAAAACCTGTTCCCAGCAAAATTCCTATGGACATAACCCAGCCGTTTGCCCTCACTGATGAAAGGCTCAGGGAAGCAGGTGGCTGCAGAGATGGTACAAACAGCATCTCCCACACTGAAACAGAAACCACAAACGGAATCAGGATGGGGTTTGGACACAGCACTGTTGCCAGCAGCTGCTACAGCCTGTTGCTATGAGCAAAAACTTGAGACAAAAGCTTGAGATTAGAGACCTTAGCAATTTGGCTCTTGTCGACTAGACTCCTTTGTAGAAGCATTTCTCAGAAAGTGGATGTTAAATTAGTTCAAATTCCACTAGCTAACCTTCTAGCACATGATCATAAGCCCTTTATCCTCCTTCTTTCCCTCCCTTTCCCCCTGCTTCCCACCACAGTTGTTTTCACCATCATTTCACCATCCTGGGTAAAAAACAAACAAACAGAACCCCCACAAACCTACAGTCATCACAACTGCAAACAATTCTCTATTTCTATTGAAGCAGAATCTTTGGATTTGTTTTTTAATATAATATTCAAATACCATATTTCTGCTATGCTGAAGGATTTAGAGTCCCACTCTTACTTCATAAATATTCTGTCTCTACTATTCCGTTTCAGTTCCTCTTTTTTTCATAAATATTTTACTCTCTAAAATAAAAGCTATTTATCATCTACTTTCATGAATATTCAGTCTCCTGACCCCAGCAGTGGCACTCATTGCTCATCTGTATGCACTGTTTTTTCCTTTGTAGGATGCATGTCTAGTGGCTCAGGAATTCAGAGAAATGGCAAAAAGAGCACTGAGACTTCTAAACTTACTGAAAAATACAGCCCATTATCATCATCTTGCCAAGACGAGGTTCAATGGGAAGTTTGGCTAGGATTCTTCCAAGAGGTGTCAATTCATCATTGGAATCCAGGGCATCAAGCTCTGAAACAAGATCTCATATTGTCAAAGGTGACTGGCTAATACAAGCAACAACGCAATCCAACAATTTCTATCTTTCTGAGACAAGAAATTCAGATTTTTATAGTTGTATTTACATAGAATACTGCTTATATTTAAGTTTAACCTTGTTTACAATAATGCCATTCTGATTTTCAATATCTGTCTAGGGTTAAACACATGTTCTCTTACATTTTTTTTACTACTTTCTCCACAGTTAATATCTAATTTATGTACATATTTTCCAGTGAGTTCTACATGAGACAGAAGACAGACAAAGGTCATAAAAGCCAAAGACACTATTTTAAGTTTCTAAAATTGATCTAATCCTACCCAATCTCTGCCTCACAAAAATCAAAGCAGTCCTGTCACAGGCATCTGTAAAGCTCTCAAGGCAATTCCCAAGTCTCACAGTCCCCAGTTCATAAGAGAACTCTGAGACTCTTCCATCAGGCTTTGCTATTCAGAGGATGTTTGATTTGCTCTCCTTCCCCTGCACAAACATCACTCCTGAGCTCATCCTCCACACTGTTAAACCACTGCCAATAATGAAGTCAAACAAAGTGTCTGCTGCTATTTCCTTTATATACAGAAGGGTCTCATGAGTCATCTTAACTTTCTAGCTATTTGGCCATAACCATTAAACTTCATTTCACAGAATTCAGTAGTTTTGGGTTTTTTTTTTTTAGTTTGTATAGCAGGCAAAATATGATACAAATAAATGTATGTATATATTTAGAAATATCCTTCTAAGATATAAATGAAAAACGGAAATCCCTACTTTGTATGCTCCATTTATAGACTTTAGTATCACTTGCTCTGGTAATTTTAACCTAACTAGAACTTTACTGCCAGGAAATATAGGGTTAGGTTTCCTCCTTGTTTTATGCTATTCACGCTGCAGCTAGTTGCCTGAAGAAGCTGAGGAAACTCCATCTCAGTTTCTCCTGTATGATGAGGATAGTGATGGTTGCATATTAGGATACTTCCGAGTTCCCTAGAGTCTGCTTCACTAACACACAATCTGGTGGACAGCGCAGCAGTACCTCTCAGCGTGTGTTCTGCTTCAATCACTGCATCCAAAGGTGGCGGCTCTATCGCTTTGGCCAAAAATTGACCAATCCCCCCCAACCGCAGTAATTTGATGCTCAAAGCAATTTCATGAAGGGGTGTTCGAAACATTTCGGGTGTCATATGAGCTTCAAGTCTGGAATGAGAAGAAAACAAGAGAATCCACGTTTTTCTGAACACCAGCTTTGATTAGCATCGTAGATCACCACATCAGTGTAAACGATCAGTTTCCAAAGCAAATACTGTCTCCCTGCCTATCCACCAACCTGCCCTTGCTCTGCTTCTGTAAAACGGGCAAACCTAACAGCATTTATCCTCCATTCTTCTAAATTCTTTTCCTGGGGTAAATGTACAACAGGAACACATGGCTGGTACAGCCCTCACACAACCACTACCTAGCATGGCTTGCAGCAGCGCCTGAGCAGTCGGCACAGCTGCAGTCAGTTCCCAGATTTGCAGCATGGCTGTGTCCAACCCAGTTCTTGCCCCTTCACAATTATCTTCCTCATTGCTGAGACAAGTCTGAGTCTCGAATTCATAGGATAGACAAGTTGCTCTCATCCTGCCTCACATTATTCATTCCCTACTCGTTATTCCATCACCTCTATACCACTCAACTCCACCTATAGGTGCCACTTGGATCTCTTAGAAAAATAAGCATTTTTAACATATTTTTCCAGAAGTGTTTTTCTAGTAGCAGGAAAAGCTGATGGAATGAGATAGAACACTTCCATCCCTCTCTGGGGAAGTATTTTCAGTGATCATTCAACTCACTGGCTGAAACATGAGTTCCTAGGAAAGTCTCCAATGTTAAGTAACAACTAGAAAGTTTCAAAACACCTTGAACAGATGTGCATTTCTTCCAGGAAGGGCACAGTCTCACCTTTCAAATCGAGCTCTGCTGCACAAATGGAAACAAAATCCAGCACGTACACGGCCAGCTCTTCCTTTCCGCTGCTCCAAATTAGTTTTTGATGCCCAGACCGTGGCATAGTTTGTCATGTTATTGTGAGCAGTGAACAACTTCACCTTTTGTCTGTTAAAGGAAAAAAAAAATCAGGTATTTTCATCTGCAGTCCTGCCAAATCATTTCTTTTGCTTTATTCCTTGCAGCCACACTGTTATTCAGAGCAAACCATCTAGCCTTTGGCTAGTTAGCCATGTATCTGGAAGCTAAACCAGCATATTCTTCTTTAGTAAACAATCTCCCTAGCTATATACCAAATTACGTTTTCACAAACATTTCAAAAGCTTAACATTTTCATGCAATTAGTGAGATGCCTACATGCACTTTGGTTATAAAACACACACAGCAAGACAGGATCCATAACAGATGCCAAGAATTTTTATATTTTCCTTCCAGCTATACCCCACTTGTAATATTCACTGGGCAGGCTGCGTATTTCAAATATGCCGAGACCCCATGACACCTCACTTGAATAGCAGCAGTGAGAATGGGGCTGACCAAAAGCAACCCACTGAAATGCCAGCACGCTTTGTAACTGTGTTAAACAGCTCAAGACAATGCAAGTTTGTGTGGAGTGAGCTAGAGTACTCAGATTCACTACTGTGACTATGGGAACACGAGGCTGCCTGTTCAGAAAAACATTTTTGGCATTCCAAAGAATAGGATTTACAAATCAGAAAGCTACTTCATCAACTCACTTGCATGAGTCTATAACATAGACCACATCATTGATGGTAATGCTAGTCTCAGCAATGTTGGTAGATAAGATAACCTATGAAAACAGGAAACGCATATTTAAATATATTTGTTCTGAATACATTGACATTATATTACAGGAGAAAATACACCATTCTCTACAGAAAAAAGTTCAAAACCTCTACAAAAGAAGCCAGCAATTCCCTTCATAAAAGCACAACAGAGCAGAGCATGTTACACTCCACAAAGAAATGATTCTCATACTTTGGTTACTCCAGGAAGCACAGGATCAAACACTCGACGTTGTTCCTCACGAGGAATTTGTGAATGAAGAGGCAAAATTCTATACTGTTGGCCTCCTACAACACAAATATAAGCAGGTTGGTAACTGTTAGTGTGTAGTTCTCCCTTTTACTTTGCACAATACGACCACGTCTACCTATTCATTGTCATATATTTATTTAAATCAATCACAGCTCTCTAAATCACTTGCCCAAGTTGCACTTTTACACACAAGTCAGTGTTTCTTTTGGAAAAATAAATGAACTACAATAGAAAACAATTGCTAATACCAAAGTGTGGACTCATTTCTAGATGCTTCTGCATTGCATATATCAAGTTCCAGCCAGGCAAAAATACAAGTACAGCTCCTGGGACATTCAGAGTCTCAATATACAGCAGCAGAGCTTCAATGAGTTCAAAAGAAATTTCCTTCTCGTTCAGCTGAGCCATGGAGTGTTTTGTTTCTGGGCCATATTCATCACTACAGATGAGGTTGCAATTGGTCTACAAAGGCGAGAGGAGGGGAGGGAGAGGAGAAAGAAAAAGGCAACATATTAGTTTATTTCACCTCTACATCTTGGCAAACAAACACATACACACACACAAAAAGGGGTGTGGGTGGATGGGGAAGATCCACTCTTCCCAGAATGGCCCACAAAAAGCTGATAGTCCTACTTCCCGACTTTCCAAAACAGTAAAGTAACTATAACTTAAATCAGTTTAGCATCAAGGGACTATTGAACTATTTTAACTTCCCTAATTTAACCTCTAGAAGAATTTTGATTCTCTTTTTAAAATAAAAAAGAACAAAACATAAGAATTCAAAATGAACCAACACTTACTTGTAAGACAATTTTATTGTCTTATTTGGAAGACAAATGTGTCTTACACTAGAGCTACAGGCCTAACAAGCACACGTTTAACTTTTAATATTGAAAAGTCAAACATACATCATCATCTTCACCGCCTTCTTCATCTTTCTCTTTCTTCTTCTTATCCTTTGATGGAGGAATGAACTGAGTCATTTGAATGCAATCCTCCAAAAAATATTCTGCAAAGACACACAAGTTATGGGTTGCTGACAGTGAGCACTCTAGGGTTGAATAAAACAACACAGATGGTGCTTTCTACCATCCCTTCAGATCCCTCCCGGGTACAACCACAGTATTTCAGTAGTGTTAAAGTATGAAGTCAAGACTGGAGAAAACTCTTTGTGAGCTTGCATGTGAGAATATCCTTCTCCTCTGTTCCATATGCTTCCATGCAACTTTTACTGCTAAAGGAGTACTGGCTTGTTTAAAACTACTTGCCTAGTTCCTAGTAACACAGACAACTGACCCAAAAATAACATTGCCTGGCCAGAACAACGCTCACCCTCCAAGAGAAAACCCCATCATCTGAAGTGGTGGTGGGAGGTTGTTTTAAATTAAATGGTCATGTGAAACTGGTAACTTATTGTCTAAGTCACCAGCCTAATATAAACTATATCTGTAAGACACAAAGCAATTTAATCAAAATGTGTATTTTGCTGTCACCATATGCCTGAACTTAATAAAGTAAAAATGCCTTCACTTAATAAAAATATAAACACTTATAAAAATGACAAAAAAATTCAAAAAGTGATTTACCTTGAACAGGGAAGGTTCTACCAAAGACCTCAATGATAGGACAGTTGAAGAAGTATTCACAGAACATGGTAGTATCGATGGTAGCAGACATGAGGATAACCCTGATTTCAGGATACGTCTGAACTACATCTCTCAGCACCACCAAAAGAAAGTCAGTCTGTATAAGAACAGAGTAGAGCATCATTAATTTTCTACCACAAAGAGAAAGCTTTCAATAAGATCAGAAGCAGCTACATTTGTATTCTATGTTTATATTTGTTGGGTGCACAAACTTCTGAAGCAACAGCTTTGCTGGATGAGAAAAAGTAAAAAAATGTCTTCCAACATTAAAATTCTCTTCTCCCAAGAACTGCAACATTTTCAGTGCAAAGAAGAGTTGATTCTTTTATCAAAATTGAAGAAACTCAAGAAAAAATCTTCAAAATAGCTATCTTTGTTCCTAACAAAACACTACAATTTGAGGTCTTTTAAAATTTTCTTTAATAGACAGTAGTTTTATATATGACTTACTGCAATTGCATGCAAAGCTTTGCAGTTCTGTTTATACCTTACATTTATTTCATTTTGTCCTCCTGTTAGGTGGGCTCTTATTTCAAGAGATAAAATTCCATTCTCACATATGCATCTCCATATTTATAATACATCATTAATATAATCTTAATAGATTAAGAGAAAGGTCAGGCAAATTAGCATTGCGATTCCATTTGAATGAGTCTCTAAAGTCTGTCAAAAAAAGCCTAAGCTTCATGACAGGATTTAGTGGTTTCTTTCACTTTTGGCATGCCAAAACTCCAAGTTACGTGCAAAAAAAATCAAGGGGACTACAACTGTCTCCAACTTGTTGCATTTCTATGTCAAAACTGAATTTAAGGAGGTCACTTTTGTAAATACACCACCTTCTGTAAATACTACTGCTGTAATACTAGAACAATATAAAACTGTCAGTAGGAAAAATGGTGTGAAAAAGCACAGGAAAAAATAATGTTCCCTGCACCAGTCTTAAACGTTACACTCAGTTTTGTCTCCCTTTTAAACAAAAAGTACTAGCCTAAGGCTGTTCTACTTTCCATTAATTATCAGAACATAGGAGATCCTAATAAACAAAAGAGTAAGATAGCAAGAAAGCCTAAGTTCTTGAACTTCTAATCAGGCAAGAAATAATTAAGAAAAGAATTTTTAAAATCTCATTGCATATGGAAGACTTGCATATATGGCATTCATTAAATTCAGTAAGAATTTCCTCATACATACATAGAAATCCAGAAATACACACAAAAATTAAATAGCACAGAAGCACAGACACCAGTTAGGATCCAAATCACAAGTAACTCACATTAATATCTCTCTCATGGATCTCATCAACAATAACATGACTGATGCCACGGATTCCAGCCTCCAGCTTTCTCAGAAGAACACCTTAACCAGTATAATAATTAGATATTAATGTAGATAAAAGCTCATAATTTCAGATAAAATATTGTCAAAAAGAGTTGCAGTGTTTAAAAAGATAACCATGCCAACAGTCTAACATTACCAACCACCATCCCACTCTGTGCCCAATGTTTTCATCTCTACATGCAGCAGGAGGGCATGAGATATTACTACTAGAGAGATTCATTCTTCCTTCTCACCTGTTACCACTTCCCTTTCTGTCTTCTTCTAAGAAAAAATAATATATAGCAACTTCATCTTATTAGCCATATTAGTTATGCAAAGTTATATTAAATCATATTAGATTGATTTATCAAACTTGCAGCTGAAAACAAAACCGAACTATCTTCATCCTTCCTTGCCAGAACAGCATGTGCTTCTGCTTTTGCTGCTAACTCTAGGACTCATAAATAATAAGCTGCATACATAAACAAGGGAATACAAACCTACAGTGCAGAACATCACACTGGCATGTGGTCTAGGGAGCACGGACTCAAACCGTACACTGTAGCCACAGCTTTGCCCAGGTTGTTCTCCTCGCTCATACGACACACGTTCAGCTACAGAAACTGCACTAATTCTTCGAGGCTGTGGAACAAAACAGTCGGCCACACTTAACTACCAAGTTTTATTAGCTTATCACACCACCACCACAAACACAAGTTACAATAGTTGTGTGTGTCCTTTCCTAAGATTTCTTTACACAACAGACATTACAATTGTGCTATCTGTAGCCTTAAGCTTTTTTGTTCTGGAATCATTGCTTTCAAGAATACCAGAGGAAGCTTATTAGGGTATATATGGTAACTACTACCTGGCATTTGAGGAATCTTCTCCTCAAACAGCTGGTAATTTTTCACGTGGTCAAAGTACCAGGTAGAGTATCTTATTCTATCCAGAGGATATGGAAAAATAACACCTCAAATTAAGAGGTATATCATACCAAGGTTTCTCATATGTATTGTTCTCCCACATCCTACCCAATAATGAAAGAATACAAACCATTAGAAAGTAACACAGGGAGCAGTGGCATTTAATGGTGAAGTAAAACTCCTGACTCTTACATGCAGCACTGAGAAAGGAGTTTCTTCAAGCTTCTATAAATGAAGATTAGATTTCTCAGCACATCCTCATAGATCATTTCTACTACCCAGTCATGAAACGTAAGCAGTTTCAACTGTCAGATACTCCTTACCTGTGTAACTACGATATTGCATTCTGCAGCTCTGTTGTTTTTGATATATTCATCCAGTATGTACTGTGGAACTTGCGTGGTTTTGCCACAACCAGTGGCACCACGAACCACAACTACTGAATTGTGATGGATTGCATCCAGAATTTCATTTTCAAAATTCTTCACAGGTAAATCCTCCCTCTCTTGTAGTATCTAAGGAAGACAGCGTGGGCAGGAAAAATCACATTTCCATTTATGTCCAAACACTAACCTTTTCTGGTCCACATTCTTACTTCCTTTCACTCCCTTATGAAGATTTCACTTACTTAAAGCTATAGGTTACTCTGTTTAGACTCCTAAAACAGCGGCAACACATTTTACACAACCATCCCAGCTTTTACTTAACCCACAGTAGCATCTGGTATATACTCACCTTCTTTTGGAAAAGGATGAGTGCAAGCATGCCAAATCACAGGAAGAGCACTTACCCTTTGTAATTCTTGATCTTGCTCCAAACGATACAAATAATCACTTTTCAAATCCACACTTATCTGCTCTGGAGTGAGCTGCAAAGTAAACACAGTTTGGAGATTTGTCGATGTTCTATTTTATGATGAGTCACACCAATGTAACAGTTCTAAATATCAATAAAGGATTATGTCCTTTATAACTTCTTGAAAGTGCAATACAGATATCTTACTCCGTTAATTAGTGCTGAAATTAAACAGCCAGCCCCAGAAGTTTTTCAGACAGACCTCCACAAACGGACAAATCCAATGAGATGCTTAGATAACCACTGTGACCACAAGTTTTTTCTCTAAGAAATAAGATAATGCAAGTACATCACTACTCCCAAAAAAGTAGCTGAAAAAGGAAAATTAATCAGAGAGAAAATTATCAGATAAATCTTATAATTCAATTGAGAATAGAAAATTCCTTTAAGATTTTATTTGCTACTAAAAGACTTATTTTACTAAAAGAAAGGTGCACTTTAGCTAGGGAATAGAAGCGAGATATGAAGCTAGCTCACTGTGAGTAAATATATCCTCTATGCAACTTAAATAGCAACTAACAGTTTCAATAAGCTCTTAAAAAAAGTATATGAATACTGTTAAACAAAAGTTATTCACAGAAAAAATGCACAGAAAAAAAAAGAATTAAATTGCTGTTTTGGTCATAGACACTGTTCTCCTGTAGCAGGATACTGAATTTCCTGTTTGGAGAATCTTTGATGACTGGATTATGCTGGTGGCCAAATTCAATCTGTTATACTTGGCATCATACTACTTCTCCTCTTCTTCCTCATTTTATGATACTACATTGCTCTTTTTAATTATCCTGTGGTGAACGGGATTAGAAACAATGGAAAAACAAGCAGTCATGTTATGCAGTGACAGCACACAGAATTCTCTCCCATTTCAGGAGAAACTGATAGCATGGAAAGCCGAGAGAGAGCACCTAATGAATTATAAATGCAGTGCCCACATGCTTACCTTGTAATCTCAGTTTGAACTTTTAATAGCTGCACAATAGCAGAGAAAAACAAACAAACACAAAAAGGACATGAAAGACATTGCTACTTAGAGGCCTAACAAAACATGAATTTGGTATAAAGAAATCCTTCCAGTGAAAGAACTCCTTTCTTCTAGTTCAAGGAGGGAAGAAGTGTTTTCTTTTTTGAAATAGTTCAGGAAAAAGTATGAGGAAAAAAGCATTCCAAAGTTCCAGAAGCAAAAACCAAAAACAAGTAAAGTTTTGGAGCTCTTACATTAGCTAGAGGACCCTCATCAATATTGCAGCTGGTCCAAGGATTCCAGTTGGACTGAGGGGGTGACCATGGAACAACTCCCATTTGACTTTGTCTCTGGGATGGTTCAAAATGTGCCAGCTTTCCAATGTTAATCAGAACTGGATTCCCAGAATCTTCAGGCTACATCCAAAACAAAGGTGGGTAGAGAAAGATTAATGTATTAAACAAGTAGAACTGATGCTACATACCCGAGTGAAGCATCTGAACCACTCACTCACCAGTGGCACAATCTCCAGAGACAGGTCTCGTACAATGTTTTGCAGCTGATTCTCTAATTCAGAAGAGATCGACACTTCATAGGGTTCCACCTATTAAGTGGAAAATTATTAAATATTTTAAAGTTAAAGTAGATATACACAAAAATACAGGTCAACAGAAATAAGGACTGCAGACTACTAGATATTATACTGATCCAGCAAAGAGTCCTTACCACAACAACGTAATAGATCATCAGTTCAAAACTCACATTCTTGAAACTTTTCAACAACTTTTTGTCCAATAAGAATCTGGAGAATACTTGTACATGTGTGAATTTAATTGAACAGGTAGATACTGCCATATTTGTAGTCCAATGGCCAAAAATGCTAAATGTATTAAAAGAATTACATGCAAAATGAACAGAACTCCTTTTTTTAAGCTTCTAGAAAACTTATGCTGATGAAAGCATTTATTGCAAGTCCTATTTCATTTAACATGCTATCAAATCCTTTTCCTGATCTATTCAGGTACACTCTACAGCGTATTTTTGATACAAATTGCTGGCAGATTAGGCCTAGTCAATTGTTGAAACAATCAAAATGACTTATTAACTTCTAATCTCTTAAGTATCAAGTGCAAATATTACTCAATGCCTTGTATTTCTAAGAGGGTCTTGTGGGGCACTAAAACATAGAACAATTTCTAGCTTCCTACATGACTCACCGACTCTCCTTCTTTCTTCTTTGTCTGTCCCGAATAGGGCTCTATGACCCCGAGATGGTAGAGCTGTCTCACTAAAGAAAGGGCACAGGACTGTGCTGCCAGCTTCTTGTTTGATCCGTGCTCACGGCCAAAGATCCCTGCAGAATACAACGCCTAGAGTGGCGGTTGCTGAAGATACAAACAGCTTCCACAAAGATACTACTGCGATGGGCTTTATGATTGTTCACACAAGTCAGGTTTCATGGAAAGAGTCTCAACTCGATAAATACAGAGTTCCAACACAAAACTCAATGAGGTCCATTTATCAGCTGACTTGCATTAGCTACATCATTGTTTTTTACATAATGTTAATAATTGAGATTTCCTTTTTTGAGAGCTCCCATTAAACGATACTTTGAGGTCTTTTCTACTTTCAGTACCTACGGAACCATGACTAGCATTTACCAACCAGGAACATCACATAAGCTTTACACAATCTCTATATAAACAGCTGTTAAGAAAGCACAGCTACTGCCTGGGAACACAACACCTGTATTGCAGTAGTATAGTATATGTAAAGGACTAGTTACCAAGACAAACAAAATCTACTTTAGGCATTTCTCTGTGCTTAGAAGGAAGACTAGTGGAAGCACGTAAGAGACGAGGGGCAGCACACAGAAAGAAGGATTTCATATCAGGAAACAAACGTGAAACTTCCCCTTTGGAAGTGGCACCAACATGGAAGTACAGAAACCTCCAAACCAGTACAGAAAACTACTCCAAACATTTTGTAATACAGAAACCAAAACAATACAAAAAAAATAAAGAATACTTACTTCTGCCCAGCTGCTTCACATAAATGTTCATTTCTGCAAAAAAACTCCTGAAAAAACAATGAAAGGACAAGGCTACAATTACCAAGAATAGTTGAACTCAATCCTGTCAAAATGGCCACTGGTTCCTTTTATTTTAAGCTAACCATCAAAACTCAGTAATATTATTTAATCCTTTAAAAGTAACAGTTTTATCATTTTAAGTATGTTTTGTTTTTCTCTGAATAGCATTTAAGAAATGAAAACTCAATCAAAAGCCTGGATCTTGTGCACTCAAGTCAGAGGCTCAATTCATTGATAATCAGGGTAAGATATTAGTGCTTTTAGTGTCTTTAACCTCAAGTTCAAAAGTAACAAATTTTCTATCAATATAATAATTACATCTACTAAGAATCCTGCAAATACTACTGTTTAGTATTGAAATTTAAAGTCCTATATTATGAAACATTCCCCAAATTGTCTGAAACAACAAAGTACATAACAAGTTAATGTAACATGGGTCAAAACTGATGAAGCCCACTGGCAATCTGGGTTTATTAACTTGGATGCAACACTTACGTGACAATGTCAATGTCGAAAAGGAGTAGGTGTAAACTAAATTAGATCATTTTGTCAAACACTATGTTGGAAGTGTCTGCATAAAATGAGATGCAACAATTTGCATGCTTGAATTTTCACGAAACCCATAGTCACAAACTCCTAGAAGCAGCAGTACGCCTAGTAGCTCTGTGGCAAGTTCATTTCATGGTCTATTGATACATTAATTAGATGTCAAAAGAAGTTAGAAAGTCATGTCAACAGTGGATGATGGAAAAATAAAGCCATGTTTTTAAAGCTACAAACCTAAATGCATTATGTATACAGATTAAAGACTAAAGTCAATTTCTTTTAAGACTGGATTTAAATTTGCAAATAAGATTCAAGGTTTATGACTGGACTTTATCAGACATAGCTCCTCTTTGAAAACTATGCCTCTAGCATTCCACAGCTACAGGCAGAACCTTGCAGCTGTGTCCTTGATTTCTTGCTGTAAATAGACAAAAAGGTTAGTGTTAGAACTCCTTCCTGTACTACCATAAACTGACCTTCATACACAGTGGCTTCATGCGTCAAAGGCCACTGGCTTTGAGGGACACAACAGTCAGCTAAGGCCCCGATGCCAGTATGTTTCTCAGCCAGGCCTACAGTCAGCATTCAATCTCATTCTCCTCCACCTAAGGGGAGAAGAGCGACACCAAAATCAGTTTACAGGAGACTCCCATGAGAATGCTTAGTACAGCCTAAGCAGCCCATGTATGAAGAACCACAGATTTCTGGTGTCGGCCCCTGCTACCATCTTCAGCATGAACAGAAGGAAGGAAAGGCATCCTGCACTACTAGGAATCCCAAAGCAGAAGAGTCACACTCCATCCCTTAAGATTTATATATGCAATTATATTCTCCTTTCAAAATTGAAACAAACTTACCATTTTTTTTAAATTTTAGTGCTATTGCCAGGTTTTTATATCTGTTGACTACTCTCCACTGAAAAAAATATTTCCTTTTAAAAAGCTGAGATCAAGACTGAGACTTCTCATATAATTGATTACTACTAAAGAAAAAAAACATACTGACAATATGCACAAGAATTGGTATCTCAAAATATAAATATTACGCTTCTCAAAACTGCTAAAACATCTGAAATCACTCCTCTCATTACACATGCTAAAAGGATGAAGAGTGGTAGAAGTGATACCATCTTTCACCCTCTGTCAGAGAACAGTAGGCCACGCTTAGGTGGTTTTCTATCTAACCGATAAGCTGCAGAAGTTTTACAGTCCTCCCTTCTGTCATTCCTTCCAGAGTAATTCAAATGAGCTTTCCTGGGTGTAATAGATACTACACCCTGAAAAGCTCTTCAGAAAACAGTAAGTGGGCTGAGAAACATACTGTCACCAATGGTCACCTCATCCTACTTAAGAAAATGCATAACAAATATATGGATTTTAATGCTTCTACTTGCAGAAAACCTATCAAAGAGAGCGACAATCTGCAAACTTTAGAACAAAGGTACTGCTCAAGTATAACACTGGGAACAAACACGTATTAAGTTCCTAGTACTGTATCAACTATTTTTTGTGTTGTTTGTTGAAGGGAGAGAAATGTTCTTGCTTGAAATTGTATATGGAGATTAAATGACTAAAAGATAAGTATTAAATGAGAACTCAGAAATTTGTTACCAACCTAAATATTTTAAATGCTTTAAATATTTATAAGATCTAGACACAAAAAATATAAGTCTCTCATGGAAGACTAATGAGAAAATTTGCTTGTCTTTTCTAAAAAGAACTCTCATAGAAAATTTACATTTACAGAAAAAAGTTCAGCAGCACATCATTATTTGTGACCACGGCACAATTATTTCACAAGCATTCAAGCATTAACACAGTGCCCTAAAGTTTTGATTCTTAAAGACTATTGTAAATATAAGTAAAATATCCAAAACACCAGTTCTTTATGCACAATCTGTTATAGATTCTTTTCATTTGGGAGAAGCACAAGCAAACTTTCATTTCAGTTGCTCCCTCAGTAGGGTGTAAGCAAGTCAAAAAGGAGTCAGCTGGTTTCAACGGGAATTTAACACCCTCCAAACTCCTGCAGGAAGATCACCTGGATTCTGTCAAATTCATGTTCTCCAGTACAAGATTCTGCTGAAAAACATTAACTATAATAGAAATAAGATGTCCCTGAAGCACAATCCCAGCTAAGCAAATGTAAACATACTTAAGATTTACGCAAATTGTACAAAGGAAATTGCAGTTATACAAACAATCACTGCAAGCAGTTCAGCACTCCCTCCCCTCCAATTCATGTGTCCGTTGTTAGCTAGGTCACAGCAATCGTCATAAAAGCCAGACATCCATGAAAACTTTAGATAAAAAAATGTTCAGAGCTATTCAAATCTCAGCACCAATGCTCATTGCTCCCATTTCAAGATCTAGGGATGTTACAACTCTGAAACTGAACTAAACACAGTACAAAAAGCAAGTCAGAGGCATTGAAATGAAGACAGAAATGAATGTGTTTGCACCCTCCTTTATCAAGAGTTTCAATTACCATTTTTCAAATGTTGTTGGTCCTGGTAAAAAATATCACTTTTTCACACAGATTTCCAGAGCACTACAAATAAGCGTCATTGGACATTACTACCAAAAACATCTCTAACCCTTAATATACAGAAAGTCACTGAAACTACCAAACCTGTTGTGATCAGGCCCCACTTGAGTGTATTTATAGTCTCCCTGAATCTTCTCCTTTTGGAAAAACTGGTTCAGACGTGCCTTGGCATTTTCCAAGGTCCAGTTCCCATGAAGACCCGCATTTAAATCCACTTCTTCTGACTCCAAGGTCTAATATTAAAAGAAACATGTATTGATTTCTATTAGATTTCATTTTTAAACATTCTTAAAGCAAGTTTTTGAAGTAACTTCTCTAGATAATCGTAAAATGGTTACGATTTCTTTAAAGAAATTCAGTACTTTCCAATTTTTGCCATAAAATCTCTATTCAAATAATCCGATATTGACATTATATTCACAGATATATATTCACAGCCTAATTAAATTAGCTTTGTTGAAAATCAGTAGGTATGTATTAAACTAAAGATAAAACGAGAAGCAAAATCTCATGAATAAACTCTAATAACAAGTTAGAGGGAGTGAAAGACATCTAAGAACTATAGAATAAAATCAGATGGCTTACTGCTTGCACTTCTTGCTCCTCTTTCTTTGAATAATAATCTTTCAAATTTGCTCCTCGATCCCACTGAGATCCACTGCTACCAGGTGCTGCACCTAGACTATTATCTACCAGAGGAAAAGAAAAAAAAGACAATAACCACAACAAAAACTGTTACTCTTCTGCTCAAATCAAGCAGAAGAATAGAGACCTATGGAGATGTATGGGGATGTACTGCCTGGCAGCCTCAACAGGACATGAATGCTCCCTCAGAGCTCATGCCGTCATTCACACCTCTGCCTCAAAACTACAACTTCTCACTTGTAAATGTCTTCTGTAGGCAGAACAATGTGAAAAAAACAGACAAAACACTACACAAAAATATATCTTTATTAAATCCACAAACACCCAAATTCTAGTATTCATACTACTACCTGTTTCAGCCTTTAGAATCAAATGTGGAGGGAGAGGTCCACCCAAAGGAGAACCGGAATCAGGAACATCTCCAGCTGGTCCAGGTATCAGTTTGGCAGGGGTACTGCCACCTGCTGGCTAGAGAAGAAAATGAAGGGAAATAATCAACACCTTTGTACCCAGAAAATCTTCTTGGTATTTAGCCTGAAAACCCTAGGCAACACAAAGAGTTCATGCTTCATTATGCAATATTAACAGGCAAAGTTCCTCTTTAAATATGAAAAGAATGCACTTGATGAATATTTGGCTTTCTCTGCGTATTCCTTAACTGTATTCTCAACCAACAGGTAGCCCTGACTTAAACTTAAGCAATTGTACGATCAGGCAGGGAAAAAATAATATGGTCCAGATCTAATCTCCAAGACAGCACTATAATCAAAGATTAGTTTTTGGTATGAAGAAAGGAGCAACTTACCCCCAAAGTAGGGATTTCTTCAGTCTTTATTTCATTCACTCGAACCAAGTAATTGACAAAGTCCCGAGCAGCATTGCTCTGCGCATCCTTCTTGTTGGTAGAATTGCCCATGCCAATGTAGTTAAAGCCTTCCACTCGAACCTGCAAATTAAAATACAGACCCCTGATAAACGCAAGTAAAAGTGTCTTGAAAAGATAAAATTATTTTTCCTATAGCTCTTCAAGGCATACCTTGTGGCCGGAAATATTTTTTATTTATTAAAGAAAATATCATTAGGCTATTTTCAAGAGAATGAGTATTTCCCAAAACCTTCAAAACATAAACTTACAGACACAGTTCAAAGCAGCCCCTTTCCATCCTCCTAGGTCATCTGAGAAGCTGCTACAAAGTTGAAGTACAGCACAGAAAGCTTTCTGAATTTCAAGCTAACCAGATATTTTACAGCTATTTTTCTGCCACCATTCCCCTTCATCTTAAATTTATCTTCCATCCTTATATGTTTACATTCAGCATCATCACTAAATTTCCCTAAGCTTTGGATTTTTATTGTAGAAGGGCAAATTAAGTAAAATACTCCATATTTTGCATGAAACAAGAATGTATTTACATGACATGAGAAATGAAGAACATCTCCATGTAAGAGAAAAGAGAATACAGAGATTCTCATTCTGATAGCAATGACTATAGACTCACAGGGGAGAGAAAAGGGGAGATAATCATTAACTTTTGAGAAGGTTCTGCCACAAAATGGGGAAATCCAACAAATTTGGAAGTATTCAGACACTCAAAAATGCTTTCAAAGACACTACACTACCAACATGGGATGGCAAAAGGGATGCCCAGCAAAACCATTTCCATGCACCTAATCATTTGGAGTCATAATATTCCCTCAAACCCTGACACACTGCCACATCACTCATCTCACTTCCATAGCAGCTGTGCTGTCAGTTTTGCTATGGAGTTTTCTGGGATGAGGCACATAATGACAAATTCAACCTGCTTTGTCCAAGTCTTTGATTTTTATTTACATCTAACCCCCTCCTCAAGAACGCCTGGGCTGAGTATCAGCTCCTCCTTGGAAACGATCTCAGTTTTAAGTTCCCTGGTGGAGCATTCAGCACTTCAAGACCCCACAATGTACTGGAGGAGACGCCTGCCCGGGCTGTCGTTGGAGCTCTGGGGCTTTTGCCCAGGAGAGGCTTCACACTCCCCCTTCACGCTGCTGCAAGGAGCGCTGCACATCTGAGCAGGGCCCGTACAGAAACACCCCCTCCTCGCGGCCACCCCCGTCGCCCGCGCGGGGCGCTTACAGAAACACCCAGCCCGCCCGCGGCCCCCCACGCGCGGCGCCCTGAGGGCGGCCCCCGCACCTCGCACAGGAACGTCTGCCGGTTCTTGCTGCCCGCCGCGCGGATCTCGTAGTTGGGGGTCACCTTCCTCTTGCCGCACCAGGCGTACAGGAAGTTCTTCACGTCGCCCATGGCGGGGCCGTTAACGGCCCTCGGCAGCGGCCGTTAACGGCCCTCGGGGAGGGCGGGGCTACCGGAGCTGGGCGCTTGCCCCCTCGCCCCGCCCCGCAGCATGGCGGCGGGCGCCGTGACGGCGGCCGCGGCGGGACAAGAGAGCGCGCGGCGTGCGCCGCCGAGGGCTGCCTCGATCGCGCACGGCATCTTCCTGCGCCATGAAAAGCTGGATGCCAAGAACGGCTCCAGGAGCTGCTCCAAGATCCAGCCCTTCGGCGGGACAACAGCACCACGACCCTGCAAAGTCCTGAGGCACTCAGTGGAAAGCTTGAAGATTGAGGGAAGGCTGGGCCGGCAAATTTCCTCTCTGCTGCTCCTAGGACGCACATTTACGTGTTATTCGACCATGAAGTCCTGCTGACTTATGCGAAAAAGCCCCCGTGGCTAAAGTTCAGCTTCTCCCATTGCTCCCCTGGGGCCTCAGCAACAGCATCTCCCACAAGAGATAAAGGAAACAGTAATACAAGCATTTAAAACAGTGTTTTATAATCGTTATTGAATACAGAAGTGAGTCAAAAAAATGACCAAAAGGTTTTCAAGATTTGACAGTGACAAACAAGTAATCAAATTATTGAACCAAAATAATTTGGATCTGTTAGAAAACAAATCTTTTAAAGACACTTTATCATTAATTCCTATATGCCACATACTAAAATAATCACTAAGTTGCTGCGCTACAATTACAATAAAGATATTTAGTGTCTTAGTGGAGATATCAGAAAATTCTAAGGCTAATAATCAGTTCTTGTTGTATGTTCATGGTTGTTTTTCACTGTGCAACAGTTAGACCATGAGCTACCAGAGCCGCAGCACCCGTAGCGGAGGTACCTCCCTTCCAAGCTGAGAAATGGGAAAAACTCCTCCGAATTTCTTACAAATTCAGAGGTGAGGGAAACAGAGGAACCTGTACTAGTCTGAATTTGTAATTATTTAATAAATTAGAAGGAAATTAGCAGAATATTTCACACACTGGGTTACAGAAAGCTTAGAACCAGAGCTCCATGTTTCCCTGCCTCTCCTCTCCATCCACATATCCTTGTAATGCTGCAATAATCGCTCCTGCTTCTGAAAGTGCCACCAGAGAGCATGGGTGCCTTGCATGTGCAAACTAGAAATGCTCTCAGAAGAGAAGGGCTAAGACCAAGGGAGAGGGAAAACTCCAGGGTGCAAAGGAGGACTGGGGTGTAAAAGAGAATCTGATCATAGATTCTCTCCCAATCATTTAACATAGTGTATTTTGCATACAGAGAATTACAGTTCAATTGTAGCTAATTTCATTGCAAGGAAAAAGATGAAGAAATATCCATTCATTAGTAAGGCAAAAGCTCAGATTACAAAAGTTCCTTTAAATTTTGCATTAAATTAAGGTGTTGTAGGACAATGAGAAAGAATAAAAATAAGATTTTACATGAGTAGACACTGTTCCAAAGCATGATTCCTTAGTTACTGTTGATAATGGACTAGGATTTCATGACAGATTAAAACACCAGCCTCAGCAAGCAGTGTCATACCAGTGTATACAAACATACAGCAGTGCTGGAGATGCTGGTGAAGGTGGAGGAAGAGGACAAAGTATGTGGGAATAGTGGAGAATAGAGAGATCTTCCTGTTTTCTGTCCAAAAAGAGCCAGAACCCTTCTACTGGGAAAAATGTCCTTATTTTAGAGATAACAGCTCATCCTAGGCGATGAGCAAATCCAGGGAGATGTGTAAGGTTAAATGAAAAGACAGCTAGATGTGTTCCCACAAGAGCAGCCCTAATAGGAAGGGGCTCAGGCACCCTGCAAGTTCCCTGAAGGAAGCCACAGCTAAATCACCCTGTCACAAGGTGTGTGCCAGGTGACAGTGAGACCCTGAGAAGGGATTCACTGCCCATGAGGAAAATCCACATGGAAGTGAAATCAGTCAGTAGGCCACACAATGCTGTTCAGCTTGGCTTTGGCCTTGGCAATGAACTCATCTGAGGCCTTAACAAGCGGAAGCCGTGGAGGTCCCATGGGAATGCCAGAAACAAAAGTCATTACTGCTTTAGTCTGGGCAACACCAAAACCTGGGCAGACAAAAAAGAAAGCAGGTAATTTATAGATCATTTAACTGAGATTCATACAGATTCTTTGCAGCTTGCATGCAGCATGTACAAGAAAATTACAGTTAACATGGGGTAGAAACCATGAAGCACAAAATCAGTCTCCCTACAACAATCCAGCTTCAATGGTCTTACTACTTTTTGTATTAAAAATAGATTTGCTTCTATCAAATGTATCTGTCTCTTAAAGTGTTTTGTCTTGTGAACTGAGCAGAGTTGTTTGTAAAATATATCCAGACAGGAGGGACAAGTATCAGAACTGCTTTTTCCTGCTGAGGCAACATCATTTGAGGTCAATGACACTCCAAGAAGCCAGAAATGGGCATTTGGAGACTTAATAAAAATAGACAAACACACAGAGGACGAGTCAGGATAAGAGAAAGCTAAAAAGATAAATCACAGAAAAACTATTTTAAAGATGTAAAACTTCACAGTAGAAGGAAGTAAGTCAGAGTGGGATCTTTTAGGGATGCTTCCCTTTGGTCAATTCCCAGCTGCTACTAACTCAGGAAACATGTGGAACATTTTCTCATAAAATCTATCAATGAGGAAATTTAGCAAGATGAGGCTTTCTGGAGCACTCAATCTACTTTTTAACATAACAAGTGACAATGACAATGTAGGACTTACCTAGTTTGATGACAAAGTTAAGAAATTCACCAGTGAGAAACTAGAAGAGAGAGACAGCACTTTATTCACTCTGTCATGGATGTAAAACACAGAACCATCTATTATTATGATATTTACATTTTATACAACTGGAGCATAGCCGTGGGAAAGCTGGCCAGTCTATGGGAAATATTAATTCTATTTCACTGGAAAAGGGGAGGAAGAAAAGGATGCAAGAAAACCATCACTCCCCTCTATATCACTGCTGTTCAATTTACTCCTGCAGCTGTCTTGGAATGTGGATAAGTTTCCTATCAGGCTGTAAAGCTTAATAAATCTCAATTTCCATCGCCTGATAAAGAGGTTTCTAAAGCTGACTATCTTTTATTATTACAGTTTCATCCTAGAGTCACTTTTCTTTTAGGACAAAAGAAGGATGTCCTATGTCCCAGTGAAAGATACAGATATTGGGTACAGTTTGTATGCTGTCTCCCAAGTCATCAAACAGGCCAGGATGATAAAAGGGCAAGCCAAAACTCACTGGCAACATCCTTCTGCCTCCCCTCATGTAAAGTAACACCAGAACCATGGTGCCTGGCCACTGTGGGGCTGCTCAAGGATAAAGGTAACCCATACCTGATATTTCCGTGCTAATGAAAGGTCATGCTGCGCAAAAGCTTGCAACATCATGTTGTTCTTTTGGCCAAAGTAGTTGTAAGTACTGAAAAAAATAACAATAAAAAGATTGGGAAATGCAAAAGAGGGTTAGAAAAAAACACCAAAAAATAGAAAAGTAGCCCACAAGTCTTCTGCGTATTATGAGAATGCAGTGTGACAGAGATTCATGCAGTCCGGTGCATGTGTTTATAGTGACAGACACCATAAAGATGCCAAGCCCTAAAAAAAGCATTTAAAGCTTGGATTTCTCTCCCTGTTTCTTCCCAAATGGGACTGCTTTTCAAAATTAAAAAACAATTAGGCAATACAGAAGGGTAATCACTCAATTTTCTAGATTAATATTAATTTAATGGATTGTCTACACAAGAAGATAAATATATAATAATTCATCTAAGCAGCCTAGCACAAAGGGAAAAAAACCTAGAAATTGAACAGAGCTCTGTTCCAGAGCCTTGTGTCTCATGGCGTGAAAAAGACAAGAGATTTAATCTCTCTGGGCTTTGATTCCTTACCATACAATGAAGATAAAGAAATTCCCTATTTCAGAAAGCTTCTGTGAGGATAAATTAAAACTCTTGGGTCACCTTACAGACTGCTGCAAAAATCACCCAAACTGGTACACTATGAGGTCCAGGTTGCACAGTGGTGCCACTGCTGGCACTTAGGCTAGCTCGGTAGGCTGCTCTGTGCTATGCAGCCTTATCCTGCAAAGGCCTCCACTACTGTGGCTAGAAGGTAAGCAGAAAAATTCTATGCAGAGAGCGGCAGATACATGAGGAAAACATTTGTGGGTAGGGGAAAAGGAGTCCAAAATATACTGACCTTCCAACTGCTCCATCTGCCCCTATTGCCAGTGCACTCAGAAGTTGCTAGTTTGGGATGGGAGAGGGGATAAAGAATATTTTTACTTTATGTAATAAACATTTTAAAAAGGAAAGGAAACAGCAAAACTACCTGGGACTCAATGTCCAGCATTACTTTTTTTTTCCAGGCTGAAGCAAGAGAATGTCTTAAGAAAAAAAAAAACTTATTATTAAAAGGGAATGTCTTACCTCATCCACTCCATAAAGAAATACGAATTCTTTTCTATCATTCTTGTTTATACAGTGTGCAAGGTCCAAGAGGTCCGTGTCACTGAACTTCACACCCTGGAAGGTTGGGATCTGCTCTTTTATCCCATCCAGCAACTCTTCAACACGAACTGTGCAGAAGAGCAATCCCACATGAAGAAACATATCCCTACACTGTGAAACTTCCCTGCCTCCTCCCCAAGGAGCAGAGAGAGACTTAGTACAAGTTATTCTCTGTTGGCATATGCCTGGTAAAATATGTGAAGGAACCAGTAAAATAATTTCAATGTCATTTTGCCCAAAATTACATCACAGTTATCTTTCAATCCTCTCTGAAGTATTCCTTTTTCCAGATCAGAAGAACAGGGAAAAGTGAAAATTTGTGAATGAACTGGCAATGATTTACTTATGAATAAATACAGATGCATATATCCCAAAACACCCTGTATCTTAATAACAAGTTATGTTTTCCTTATTCTCTCCTAAATAGTGGGACTGAGCCATTGTAGGACTCAGCCATTGAGTTTATTTGGGCCTCTAAGAGCCTAGTGGCTCAGGAGGGCAGAGCAAGCAGTACTTACTCTTTACACCAGTCAGATGTGGAATGTGATAGTAATAAAATGGAAGAGCAGGAGCTTCAGCTGCAACTTCCCTCAAGAAAGCAATCAGCTCATCTGGAAGAAAGCAACCAAGTGACCCTGTAAGAGGAGGAGACCATCTCTGGTGAAAGGCAGTTCAGATTCACAGCAGCCACAGTCTGTGGAGACCTGACTTGTACGTTTCAGCATCATAGTGCACACTCACAGAAGAGTAACATTTTAAGAAGCAAAGAGTTATTATGGTTGACCTTTTTCCTCAGAATCCTCCTCATTGCATCCCCTACAAACCTTGGGCAATCGTCTATCTTCCTGCTGGCATAGCAGGAGGAGGAATGTCAGAAGTGAGGTGCTGAAATCTTTTTACCTTTCTACTGTTGTCACAGCAAAGGTCACGTGCTGTTCGCCAGCATCTACTGGTTTGATGGCTGTTTACTGTGCACCTGGCTATGAGTACAGGCCATGCATTCTCTCCTGTTTCTTTTGGAGCTTTCATATGTTCCTTTTCATTCATAATTCACACCAATTTTACAATATTTCTGTTACAATGTGCCACATCATCTGGTTCCTTCATATTATGTTTATTATGTTAAAAGCAAAAAACTCAATACTAGAAGTTTTGAGGTAAAAGGAGATGCAGAGAACCCAGGCATGCTAACCCTCCTAAAAGCTGAGGTATGGCAACACTTGCTCCACAAGGAACAGCACTCTCATCACTGCTCCTCAGAACATGAGCTCTCTTCTTCCAGAAGATACTGCTAATGTCTTGACCAGCTCTAACAATCATATCACTCACCTTTGTTTGTGGGTTTGAAGAAGAAAGGGGCTATTACAGCAATGCCACTTGCACCTATGGCTGCTGCATGTCTTGCCTATAAAAGAGAGAAGATACCTGAAGGTACATCCACTTTATTACACATCACTTACACTTACATCATTTACACACCAGCTCTTGGGAATCTGGCAGACTCAGCGCTCCCACATGAATGATCATGTGATCCAATCTGCATAAGAACAAAACCAGAAGATTTTGGTGGACTTCACTGATGGTGGAAAATACCACACTTGCAAAATGAATCCATTCAGACCATGCAGCCACAAAACAAGGACATTACTGAGCTAAATTAATACTGAAAGGGATTTAAATCTGTGTGGACTTGAGGAGCAAACACATGGGGAAAATGTCTAGTGGTTAGACATTTAGACTTAGCTTCTCCCATACCAAACTATTCAGTGAATATATTAAAAGGTTCTGAAATGCTCACAGGGCTTTAAACAGGTAGAACTCTTTTTTCTTTCATTTCTTCTCAAGAATAATTCCTCTCACAGCCCAGAATCCCTTTTTTTCCCCCAGCTCTACACTTCTCTACCCGGAGAAGAGGATTCTTACAACCGTCTAAGTAGTGGAAATGGACATATTCCTCTATAAAGGATTTGGAAAATAAACCCCAATAACAAAACATACCAAGAAAAGCCATCAGCAGACACATGTGGCTTTGCATTCAGGGATGCCTGTATCATAACTCGAGCTCTGGGATTTTGTGTTCCCTCTCAGCTACTCACTTGTCTTTTCCTTGATGCACCCATTCTTCTGCCAGCTGCTTCCTCTCCTGGACACTGAGGGACAGGCCTTCTCCCGTTGTGCCATTCACTGTTTCAAAAAAGTACAACATGCTTGTTGAGACTACCCCTACATGCACTGGTTATACTGAAGACAGTTACTGATATTCTTATGATAATAAACCGAAATATTTTTCCCCTAGTTCACTGTAAGATAACAGTATTCCACATCAGGGGCTACACAGAGCTTACAGAGTTATCAGCGCTAAATGCTCAGGTTTGAGATCCAGGTTTTTCAGCATCCAGGGGAGGAAAAATGTGGAATCAGATGCCAAAACTGGAAAATTCTCAAACAAAGGCATGGAGAGACAACTCAACCAGCCAGGTGGTGTGACCACCTGAACAATAATCTGTTCAAGTCACAGACACACTCTACTTTTCCTCTTGCCACTCTTTTGACTGAAATTTTGAGCTGGAAGCACCAACTTCAGCTTACTTAAATATTCCAGGCTGTGAACCATGTTGGTTTTGCAGCAGCTGTGTTTTCTATCCAGCCATCCTTGCTCAGAGGGCAGAAGCCCCTTGAGGGCAGAGGGGCAGAGTAAGACAGGTAAGGGCAGCAACCACTGAGATATCATCCAGTACATCACGGATCCCTCCAAGAAGCCCATTTGTGGCTGAGCCTGTTGGATACCCTGGACTCCTGATCTTTTAGCAATGTTGTATGTTGTTCAGGTAAAGGATGAATTACTCAAATGCTGCCAATACAGCACTATCCATTTGTCTGCCTATGAAGGCAACACTTATTTTAGTCTGCATACTAATGAGAAGAGGGCAAAAGCAGATCCATGAAACATTGCCTACGCTCTCTCCACTGTGAATCAAACATCTATTATAATCCCACATCAACAGAGCTTCCCATTACAGCTTTTCTCGGGCAAGCTATGACAGCATTGCTATCCAGGGCATAAAACTTTTCTTTCTTCAAAAAGAAAATAAAAGAAAGAACACTTACCAAAAATGTTCTTCACATTCTGCTTGCTTACCAAATAATCCACATATTGCCGAATTACTGGGAGGTTAACTTGTCTGAAAGGAAAAGGAGCTTAGGAATCTCAGCTACTGTAAGTCTCTACCCACAGAAATCTTATGTATTTTTGAAGTCTTGCACTTATGCATACATGGGATACCTCTGAGATATGATGCCCTCAGCGTGAGTTTAACAATTCAGGTAACAGTTCAGTTCTTAATATCATGTACTTCCCTGCAGTTCCTCTTTCTCCTGACAAGCTGTTTGCTGCTCCAATATTATTTCACTTGATAATTATTGAAGGCTTGTCAAAAATGCACAAGGCATTTTTTGGGAAAAATGGGAGATTATGAGGAACTCAAGCCTTTTAGAGTATTAGAGAAACGAGTGCTCTTGAGAGCACAGTGGTGTCTGTGCAAGTGCTAGCAGAGAGCTAAGCTATCCCCACTGCAGGATACGGACTGCAAAATGGCATCTGGTGGATGTGACTTTGACCTCATTTTAAAAAACGATGAGGAAAAGAACAGACTTCCACAAGAAACAGGGAAACGAGGATTATAGGTTTATCTCCTCTCCAGTGCAAACTTACTTTATTTATCAGTGATTAATATTTTATTGTTGTTCTAACTTGTCAAACATGCATGGCACATGGTTTGGAAGTCAATTCTGAGACCTTTACTGGGTTCACACATGACCTGAAATTTCATAGCTGCTCTCACAGGATCTTACCACAATGATAGACTTCCTAGCAGAGGGACCAGACCATCCTCAAAATGCCATGTTGCAATAAGCTCAAGTAGCAATTAAAAAGAAATTTTGAAGTAAGTTTGTTTAAAGCACAAAATTAAGCAGTGATTGTAATGCAAGCGAGTTCTCTGATTGATATAGTAGTTGCTTTGCAAGCATATCAAAACAAAAGGTTCACTTTCAAAGGACCACATTAGCAAATTGCTAGCATCTCCCTCAATAACCTGTTCAGCTCGTGGCTCATCTCCTATCGGGGTATTTCGAATCCTTTGCAAACTGCAAACTCCATCTTGCAACATCAAAATGCAGTAAGCAAAAAAACTTTTTATCAACATTTTCTTGAGGGAGGCTGAATTTCAACTTTTAATTTGCCTGTCATCATTTTCAGAACTTACAAGTCTTGCAATGTTTTCTTGCTTAAAGTGACCCATTGCACATAAATATACACATGAAAACATGCATGACTTAGGGTCAAGAGAAGTATAACTGGACATCAGACTTAGATATTTGTTTCTTAGATCTCAACTGCTCTTTTTATTTTGTGATTTGTGATTTTACTTTATGACTGAACTAAATATATCTTAGAAAGCCTGAAAATATTACAATTTTATAGGTATTACAATATTACATTTTATGGCTATATGGAAGAGGATTAATATTTTAAACCTTTAGTTGCAGAAGTACAATCTCAACTTTGCACTAACTACCAAAACTGAAAAGGTAAATTCATCAGAGAGATGATTAAAAAACAAAACCGAACAGCCATCAGTTCTGGAAAAGAAAGCTGGAAAATAAGGCTTTACAATAACTGTCAGCAGTGCAAATTTGACCATGCGAAGGCTGCGATGCAAACTAATACTTACCCATCAGGAGTCATTGGGGTGATCGTAGCTGCTACAAGACCCTGTAACTTCTTTCTGGATGCCATTGAGCTACTTGGAAAACAAACAAACAAACAAAGATTCTCATCCCGTACTGTTTCAGCTGACTGCTGTTAACAAGAAAGCTCTACAGGCAAAAGTCCAGAAGAAGTGACCCGTGCAAGGGTTTTGCAGTGCAGAAAAGAACCTTGAGAGCATGGCTGAGTTTTCCCAGACATGGCAGCATTCTGCCAAGTGCTCCATCTGAGGACAGGAATATCACATGCGGCTTCAAGGGATTTTCTCCTTAGGGCTCCCTCCTCACATGTAGTTTGTGGCCTAACACGGGCACAGTCACTGGGCAGCCTGCGAGGCAGAATGTATTTGTGGAGAATCAGGCTTATCCCCCTTCACCCGTGCTTGAGAAAGGGGAAGCTGGGAACACTGTCACACTGGCCAAAAAGGGTAAGAGTGAAGCCCAAACCCTCCTCACCCAAGAGGGCTAAAAGCCCCTCGCTGGAAAGAGCCAGCGCTGCCCGTCACGGCCGCGGAGCCCAGCCGAGCGGCGGCCTGAGAAGCAGCCGGCACTGAAGCTGCCGCGTTCGGTGCGCACATAACCCGGCCCGGCCGCCGCGGCCCCTCACCTCGCCGCGGCTCCCGCTGCTCTGACCCGGGGCGGGCTCGGCCCGGCAGGCGCCGCGTCCGCCCGCTCCGCCCCCGGAGCCGCGGCCGCGCCGGAGCGGGCCCCGCAGCAGCCGTTGGAGCCGTTGGACAGCGCGGGCGTTGGGGCCGTTAGGCGGCGCGCGCGTGAGGGAGCGTTTGGGAGAGCTCACCGCCTCCCGCCCCGCGCGCTTCACCCCCATGTGGAGGGAGCCGTGGGCTCCTGAGCTTTGCCATGTAGGAAGCACCAAAGGTCCAGGACAGCCATGCCAAACTTTTTAAAAGGCAAATGACTGGCAGGACACATTGCCCAAATAATCGTCACCCACCAAAAAACCCCACCTTTCCTAACAGCACATTGACAAACCCGGAGGGATGCTGTTTTAGGAGGGAAAGGTGGTGGGGTGGTGGTGGCACAGGCTGTCACACAAAATCCAGGAATTCTACTGAACATTTAAGAATCTGACAGCATCACTGCATTTCTGGAACCAGTTTGCACCAATCCTAAAATTACCAGCTACAGTCTAGACGGGGGGGGCAATGGAAATACTCTTTATGTACAAGGTTAGAGATTTAAGACAAAAGCAAAAACATAGATCGCTGCTTGCCTGAAGGCCTGGGAGGAAATTGGCATCATCTGACATGTTCTCTGAAGAAAGATGACCTTGACCTCCTTCCTTCCCTATGAGCTTCCTTCCTCAACCCAACTCCTGGAGGAGCTGTTAGAACAGCCGCAGTCTCTATTATCCTCTGCAACACAAAAGCAATGCTTTCAAACCAACGCTTATTGGAGTTACCCATCACCTATCCCGAACTGTTAGTGCTCACCATAGTTGAGACAGAGGGCAACACTGTAGCCTATTGGGGGGGTCATTTCAAAGGAAGGTTAGAAAACAGTTCTGTGAATTTCTGCAGGGATTTCTTCTCAGCCATAAGTCACTGTGTGAAAAACAGGAACATACTTGGCCTATAGAGATAGAGAACAGTGTCGAAGGAAGCCTGGCTGCAAACTAAGAATGTGTTTGTTTTGCAGTCTGTAGCTTAACAGAGTGACTCGTGCAAGCTCAGCTATATTAAGTTGTCTAGGCCTGCACTTTGGAGCCAGGTGAAGAAACACGTTTGTACTACACTGTGCTTGGCAGTGTCAGAGCACTCATGGAGTTGTCTGCTAGGGTTCCACGCATCTGCTGTGCAGGGCAACATAAAAGAGGCCAAGAAGGGCTTGCACAGGCCGAGCTTAGTAAATGAGGAACCACACCTACATCGATTTGTCATAAAGCAATAACTAGAGGATGTGTTTGTAACAGCGGCCAACTCAAATGCTTCCTAATGGTTAGTTAGAAATTGTGGTAAAGAGCATCACCAATTAAAAGATGCTTTTCCTGAGCAATTACAACCAGTCATGTTAGTCTGATTTCATCTTTTCTTTGTTCCCAGACAAAATAATAGAAACATAGACTGCTTAAGGTTGGGAGGGACCTCAGAGGTCCTCTAATCTAATCCCCTGTTCACACAGGGTCACCGAGAGCACATAATGAGATTGTTCAATGGAGATCAAACTTAAAACTACATATATGTAATGTAAGCATGTTATTATAGTAAAAGGAATTTTACAGGCTAGCCTATGTTGTAGCATTAAAATAAACAAATAGACTTTTAGTCCTTGTGCCTTGGTTTCTCCTGTTTAGCTCTTATTCTCCTCCCCATGGTTCTCTCATCTACAAGCTCTTCAGATAATAGTGATCTCTAGCGTATGTGTGCCTGCTAGGGGACATCCTGTTGAGCTGTGTTGTGCAAAAATACACACAAATAACATAGAAAAACACAAGAGTATTGCCTCCCTGCTTCCTGATCACCTGCCTCTCCTTCAACCTGTTTCCTGATCCTTCCATCCCACAAAAACAGTGCCACATCCTGATTTGAATCTTCTCAGCAGATCTAGCCACTGGACTGTCATCACTCATTATCATGATGTACAAGTGCCCCCTTAATGCCCTGCATGGATTCACGACTGACATTTAATAGCCTCAGAAGGCACTGTAAAAGCTCCAGCATAAATTGCACGTGGACTGATAACCAAAAGACACAGATCAGTCTTTCCTAAGAATCTACCAATGTTTGCAGGTTGCAGCTCTGCTATGGGGCTTGCTTTGCAGACTGAGGGAAATCCTTTTGCCTTGCAACACCTCTTTACTATCCATAAAACAGGTGTCATAAAAATCTCAGCCTTCTGTACTCCCCTTCAGATTTTACGCTAGAGTGTGTTGTGAGAGCCCAGTGTTCATGGCAAAGAGAACAATCCCCTGTTGTTCTGGGAGCACATTTTTCATACAGTCACATAGTAATCTCAGGAGCTTGGGGTGGTAGCATTCCTCCTCCACTCCAAAATATGCCCACCGTGGGCTATTCACACTCAGCTGTCAATTTCTCTGGGACTGGGCTTTACTAGATGTGTATGTGAATACAGCATCTGATGGATGATGCTTCCCTCAAGGAAAAGAAATGAGCCTGTGGTGACCATTTGAAATACCTCATTATTCTCCTTTCTAAGCACTTAAGAAGACACTTTTAGTGCATGTGTAATGCCCAATCTATCTTTTGAATGGACAAACACATTTAGAAAAGGTTAAATGACTGTGGCATTTTATATTCAGGAGTATATGAAGATGCAAATTCATATTCAGGAGAGAATCCAAAATCCATACTGTGTATTTTGGGAAAGGCAAAGGAAAGTGTTGAGGCAGTCTGCAGTTCTGTTAAAGCTGCAGCATGCTGTGCATTGACTTACTACAGGAAAAAAAGCAGTGTCACTGGTGCCAAAACTCAGAGTATGACAAGTTACTCCTGTAAAGGAGAAACACCTCATAGTACTTGGTGCTGATGTGATTACCTGGATCAACAGGCCTGGAAGAGAACATTTTCCTCCAACCGTGCATCACGAATGGCTGCAGGCCGATGCAAACGTCCATGAATAGGTTGCAAGTGCTTTTGAAGTCCTCATTCTGCTCTGTGTTAAACAACACACACCATGGCAGTCTTCAATCCATATTGCTGAGTGCTGTCAGAACAAAAACATCCCTAAAAAAAAGAGCCCATCATTTTTTCAGTTATCTCTGCATGTTCTTTTAGGGAATGTGTTCCTGCCTACAAGAGCAGGGCAGGAGGCACTTAACAAGAACTCATCTGGCAGGTGAGGTGCTGGGCTGCTACAAAGGTTATTAACTACTACTTTCTTCTTTTGTGAAGTCTTTGTGACTTCAAACACTGGACTATCCTGTTGAGCCCGCCTCTTTCCTCCCTTTAGACTGTAAAACACCAGAGCTGTGTTTGCAAAAATTTATACAAATTTTATATTCTCTCTTACTCTAGGGTATAGCTGGAGTATAACTCTAGGGTACAGTTGTATTGATCATATAGTCTGAAACCATTATTAAATACTATTTAAAAAAATCAGACTTAGATTATTTTTTTTGGCCATTACAGTATCCATATAACCTCCTCCTTGTTTCTCTGAATGAGTTCTTTTTTTATCTTTGGGACAAAAATCTCACCTCTCTTTCATAATCTTATTCTGAGTGGAAGCTGTCAAAAACAAATGAGGATGAATTTGTAGGGGGAAGCTGAATTCACTTCCTTTACTTAGAGCACTGAGATGGAACTGTGAGCTTTTTGCAGAGTCAGTAACACCAGCTTGAGTATTAGTGCTATTATTTTACTCATTTTTCTTTGACTTTGAGATAACAGTACAGGAAATCATTGCTTTGTCAGCTATTCTACAAAACACCAGCCAACTCCCAGATGTATCTATGAGATACTAAACAGAGATAGCTTAGCCCTCCTTTTAGATTCAATTACTGCTTCATTAGAGAGCTCCTCTATCGGTCAAGTATATGCCTCCATGCCTAGCCTGCTGTGTGTCCAATTCCTGACATGTTCTTCCAATGTGCACATGAAAAACAAAAGCGATGGAAAACAGTCTCTTGTGGAAAACACTGAGAGTTGTTTTCCAACCTCAGGCTACTCCAACAGGAACAGCCAGCTCTTTGTTAGGAATCAAAACACATACACACACAGGCCAGAGATTGTTCTAGGTCTCTCTGCTTCAGAGACAAATCATACAATTCACACAAGCCCACACAACAGTGGGCTTGCGTTTATCTACAAATTAATGGCTCCCCTTTTAAGGCAGCATTTCTCTGTGCACAAGCTCAAGCTAAGTGTTGAGATGGACCAAGGTCTGGCAGCTGGGTTAGGTGGTCCTCCTACCTACTAGCATGCACTTAGTGCGGGCATTAAGGTGACAGGACCTGAGTCCGCACCAACACATACAAGCCTTGGCATGCAAGAAGCCCCCACGTAAACACCACAAGTAACAGCTTCTGCTTTTCTGAAATACCTTCCTGCTTTCCTGTTTGAATGAAGCAGAACACCTGTAAAGGTCATAAAATAATTATGCTGAACCCACAGAGCACTGGCTCTATGTTTCAGGCCTTAGCATGTTCTAATAGGTTTAATTAGTCAAACCTCTCTCTTACTAGCCACCTAAGTGGCATTAGAAAGAGGTTCGCAACTACAACTTGGCATCTTTTCCCTCCACCTCACCCTGACAAGGAGGGTATTGCACACTGGTTCCTTGCCAGCACTATCTGGCTTATGCTAAAAGCCATTCTTGCTCACGGATCTCAAATATCACAGTAAATTTACATGAATACGGCTGCAAGCAATTTGCACGAACCATCCCAAACACAGGACGTGTTTTCAGGACTCAAATATCTATTTTGCTGGCACTTACCTAAATCTGAAGCTGGTTACATGAAGAATCCAGCTTCACTTTGTTTACTACAAACACAGCAGGATTTCACAATAGTTTTGTTTAAGCCCTTTGTGCAGACATCCAAGGGCTAGGGAGGGCTGATTACTCTCAAATACCATTCAAAACAGACAGCCCATTATAGAAGAACATTGTATTTTCTAACATGTCAGCAAAAATTTCATAAAGATGGTGTTAGCTGTTTGTTTTCAGCCCAATTTGTACCCACCATTTTGCCCTGGGGCAAAAAGGGAAAGCTGCTGCTCTCCACCACCACTCTCAAGCAGTTAGGGCAATGAATGGACAGATGGAGGGAGGTTATTTATGTGATTCCTGGAGAGTGGCAAACCAAGCCCGAGAACTGACTCTGGCACAGGCAGGCAGAGTGCTGGGGAGCCGCTGGACGTTGCACAAGGAGGCAAAGTGCTTATGCAGGCACATCACATACCAGAGCCAGCGCTGCCGCGTGGGCAGGGCTCTCAGCACTCGTGTGGGAAGTCTCCAGTGAGACACACACGAGAAGGCTCCACGGTCCTGGCTTTCATAACAGCATCTCCCACCAGTAGGGACGTGGCATGGGTGGAGCTCGAGGAAACCAAAATAAACACGGACACGCAGCTGTGGAACGTGAGCAGCCTCAGAAGCACAGACCGTGACAGCCACAAGACCAAGGAGTTTCTTCTCCAAAACGTAAGTAGAGCTACTGCCTCCCCTTTCATTGTGTAACTCGCTCCTTTGTGGAACAGTGGACGCTTTGGCTACACTGGTTTACTGCTATTTGCATAAGAAACCTGCAAAGATGCCTGGTGCAAGATTAACAAGAACAGATGCAAAACCCAAACTTAAGCCTTACTACAGATGTGAGAATTCAACAGTAAATGTCTGGAGGATTACTCTAGGTTTATCTTTATTCTGTGATTCTGTGATTCTGTGTTTTTCGGTGATCTTTACCTTTCTCCCCCCCCCCCCCTTGTTCCATAAGCACTCTTTTATGTAATTCAGAAATTTTTTTTAAGTGCCGTCACCAACAGTTGTGGCCTCTGCTGCAGCAGGAACAGCTCTGTAACAGATCTGAACAGCACTTAAAACAAGGTGTGTCAGGAAGGTTTTGGGAAATACAGGGCAAGCCTGCAGCTACTGAACCAGTAAGCATTGCAATGATGGAAAATTCACATCTCTAAGATGAAGGTATTTCTTTATGTGCAAAATCAGGAGGAATAGAGAGGAAAAAGACAATAAAGAAATATGATCTTTGATTTTGTATTAACAGATAAAATACAATTACCATAGGAAGTTTCAGTATAAAACATTTGCTTCTAATAAAATTATTGTCCTGCTTCTTGTTATGTATCACTTACCATAATGTTAAAGCATGATAAATAAAAACGTTAGGATAAGGTAGGAAGGCCCACTATACTTATATGGCACAGCAATAGTGCCATGTAGCAGTTCCCAGTGACTAGTCCTGCTAAATGCACTGCTGAACCTGAGGAATTATGCTGCAAGTTCAAGCTGGGACAGACATTCTTCGGCGTACAAATGCTCTCTGCAGTGCACTTCTAAGTGAAGCCAGTCCCAGTAATTTCACTTTTCCCCCCCGCCCTCATAAAAGCTTTTCAGCCTGATAGATTCCAAAGTGAAAAGTGGTGGCCACATCTAAATTAGAATACTGCAAAGCATTAGCAGTGCTCAACAATAGTCTATAGCAGGATATGCCTGCAAGTGTTGATTGTCACATTAAAGATGGGGTCTGCGTTATGAAAAATATGAAAAATAAACACAGAACTTGTTTTGCCCCCTGCAACAAATATACAATCAAGTCATGCTGCAGAAAGACAATGTGTTATCAAACTCTGACCTAAAAATCCAGATAAAAACTAACTGAACAACAGGCTGTCCTTCTTAAATTCTTGATAAGGCAGTTTTGTAAGAGAAAACACAAGCTTTCTCAGAATGGATTACTATCTACTTGGTATTGACAAATATATTACCGACTCTCCTAAAATATCAAAAATTAACCAGATATTATACATACACAGATTTTGGTTTTTTTGCTTGCTTTTGTGGCAGCAATGTGAATTTTTCATGTTTTCACTCTTATCCTTTCTAGAATGGAAGGCAGGAAAGTAGGCATGTACTCAAAGTCCTATAAAGTCACAGGACTGCATCAGTTAAGGCTTTAAATAAAACATCAACTTTTACCGGATAACCCAATGAAATTGTAAACATCATTACTACTAGAATATCCATCAATATCCGTACCTTTTAATCCAGAAGCAAAGTGCTTGAACATCTGAAGCCACTTGGAGAATCCCAAGCTTCCTGGGCAGCCAGGACACATCAGATGCATAAAGGCTACATTCCCTAAGACACAAATGCTCCCCAAACCCTTTTCTTGCAGTTCCATTTCTTCTGCTTCACGACTATCAGAATTTAGCTGTTTTTGTTAAAATAATTGGGAACAAGCAGTAACAAGGAACTAATGAGGCTTTCAAAAGTATCAGAGATACTTTGCTTTTTGGAAAGCTCCCATCTCCTGCCCAAATTCTTCCAGTGATTTCTCATTGTAGCAGGTTTTACTGAAAGACTGGAAACTAGACTGAGAAGCAGGCAGAAAAGCCTTGATAGTTTGTTCTGCCTTATTTACACCATATGGGTCAGAGGCCAATGAATTGTGTCTGCATTTCAGCCCTGTCAAGATGATTAAATCCTTCAAGCAAACATTTCTGTCCCTGGATCTGCAGTCCCCTCGGTGGAGCTCAGTTGAGACCATGGTAATGCCTGAGGGTGCAAAGGAAGCTCTGCAGTCAGGGTGCTGAGCAGCTAAGGTGCATTTGGCATTCTGCACCTGAGCACGGAGAAGCTGGGAAGCATTACAAGAGCTGGGCAGTCCTAGATGGAATGGGACACGGGGGGGGGGGAGGGGGGAAGGAGGAAGAGTGAGCTGAGGAGTGAGCTGGCACAAATGCCACCCTCATACTGTCATTTTTTGCTGCCTTTTAGACAAAAGATTATGAGCTGCGTCAGTATGAAACTGCCAAGTGGGTTAGCACTGTCATCAGGGGAGAGACCCAGAAGGAAGCGATGCGCCAGGGCTTCTGGAAACTCTTCCACTATATCCAAGGGAAGAATGACAAAGGTATGAGGCTGTACTGACTTGGAACTGTTAAGACGTGTACCTGGAAGACAAGGCTGAGTAGCATATTACTTTAAAGGAGCTGGGCCACACTCCTGTTTCCCATTCTTGCTCTAATCCATTCATCTTTCAAACCATTACATGTTCTCTCCAGTGTCTCTAAAGACCAGCTACCTGAGAAAAACACGAAGCAAAAGGCTTAATTCCTTGTTCAATGGACAAAGGATGAAAGGAGCAGCCCAGTCAGCATATGAAGGGCTACCAAGTTAGAAAGAGATGAAAACAGAAGAGCAGGCAGTATCACCTTGCCTCACATGACTGTTCAGAGGCTGCTGAGCAGCAGTGAGGTAGCATCTACTTACACCTTAGCATATTACTTTCTTCTAGAAATGAAGATTGATATGACTGTCCCAGTGACATGTCTGGTAAAGCCTGGCTCTGCAGACTTCAAGATCTCTTTCTTCTTGCCCTTTGAACATCAGGACTCCCCTCCACAGCCCAATGACTCCGAAGTGTTTGTTGAAGAGCGAAAAGCTGCAGTTATCTTTGTCAGGTGAGCAGTGCCTTTTTCCATGAGCAGTGCCTCAGGAACAGTGAAAGGGATCCAACTATGAAGAGCATAGAACATTCTTCATCAATAATGTCTGAGTAATGGCTAGAGCCTTAGATGAGTCAAGCTTGAGGACTTAAGAAATCATTCTTGTCCGCTTCTGGGATGGGCATACAAAGGCTCTTGTGGTGTCCTGCTGAGGACAATTATTAGTTCTAGGATGCTCCTTCTTCAGCATTCTCATTCTGTGCAGAAGAGATTTTACGCAAATGTAGCCCTCAGCATTCTTGTTTTGGGAACATATTCTGAGTTACAAATGAGGTAAGTCAGCTAATCCTTATCTGCAGTTCCTCAAAAAGCCACAGGACAGGTTGTTCTGTCTTCCCTGTGTGTTCAAGTCAGACTGTACCATCTCATGCTCCTGTGCAATCACTAGCCACCTAGATACCATTTTTTTTTATATCCTCACCTTTCAAATTAGTACCAACAGCCATGGAATCCCTGAGCAGCCATGCAGTTTAGTAACTGTGTAGTCGGGAAGCCTGATATTTGTCTTTTGTGGAAACAAAGGGATATTTTGGACCCTACCTTAATTTCCTACAAGTTGGTAAAATCTCTCTGCTCCCCTCACTTCTAGGTCTTTTGGTGGTTTTGCCTCACCAGAGAAATATGCAGAGGAAGCTGAAGTATTGGCCAGAATCCTGAGGAACAGAGGCCAATTATTCCACGAAGACTTCTTCTACACAGCAGGCTATGACAGTCCTTTCAAACTCTTCAACAGGCACAATGAAGTATGGTATTTTAAAAAGTAATACAGGGGGAAAAAAGTAAGAAGCTACTAACCAGTTCTGGATGAAAACAGGCCTCATAATCAGCTCTTCCTTTAGTGTAGAATAGACTAAATTTCCACACAGAAGCTTTTTATCTAGGACAGATGCAGCTAAAAAAAATCTCAGCCCTTTTTACAAGATAAATCTTGAATTCAAGTAGCTCATTCCAGTTGGGTGGAAGTGACTTATTTCCACTGCTTTCACCAAGAAAATCTGGAAAAATCTTGTGATCTGAAACTATTATTACAGGACAATTTGTATCTCTAATTTACTTCTCATTAGAAGTGCTACACTTGTATTGCCCAAATGTTATGTAGAGTGGACTCTTCAAAATTAACTTTTCCCCACATTGAGAAAGCAGAAAGTTCATAGTGTTCATGCTCTATGCTTACCTTGTATAGATCTACTGGAGGTATGTAAGAGACCTCTTACCTTGGCACAACTTTCAGTTTGTTTTTCAAATTCACAAGCAGTATTACTTTACAGGTGTAAGAGCTAAACCTTAAGTGCTACTTCATTACAATCTTATGTTACTTATATTTAAGTTTATCCAAAAATTTATGCATGATTCGAGTCAACTCTATTCCATCTTAATGCTAGTAATAACCGTATGCCCAACACTCTGCAAGTTAAGACTTTGCAGAACTCATCGTTCCCTCATTTACTCTAAGTCATCTTTTGAAGCTTTGGTAAGAGCCTGGAGCTTCCAGAGCAAGTAAAAAAGCAGTTCACAACAGAGTTTGCAAGATTTTATTGGTTCCCATCAGTATCAGGTAATACCACAAAGCATTGGGTTTTTAATGCTGTTCGTGGAGTGTAACCCCTTGTTCTGCAATCTTCCCCCTATTAAAACAGACAGAGGAACTGTTACAGTGCACCAAATTGACAAAAAGCTTGCTGGGAACAACTCAGACCTTAGATTTTCATCTCTGTTCAGAGAGAGAGTTCAAGCTAAGGTTGTAATCATCATCTGTTCCAGCCAAGAGATCTCAATATTACTGTGGTCAGGTATACTCACTTTCTGCATCTTCATACAGTAGTTTCCAAGCTGCCTCCCAACCTAAATCAAGAAAAAAAAATATCAGACTTAACATATATAGTAGAATACTTATAAAGAGCTTCTTTCAGCAGTTCTGTAGCCTCAGAAACAGTGGAACGGAAATGGGTGATATCACATTAATTCATCTGGCAGAATCAAATTTCATCAATGGCTACAAATATTTCCCATATTCTTTAGGAATATTAAACTGTCACGTGATCTTACCTAATGAAGCTGCAGACAGAATAGTCCTTTCCTGAGGAAGAACAGAATCGTTTTAAAACCGCAAGAATCAATATACAAGTTTAATTGTATCTATGAAGTTGTATTTATCAAACTAGTAACTATTACATTTCAGTTCCAGCTGACAAAAGCATCTAATTACAGCACTTAGGTACAGATCTATAAATCTGAGAAATCCTAACCAAATTTGAAATGGTTACAAACATTACAAGAATCAGGAGAAAGTAGCTACCAATTTATGATCCTGCCTATTTCCGAAGCCTTGTTCAATCACATTGAGTTTGGATGCCTATAATAGAAATCCCATACAACTCTTGTCTTGAACTCTTATCCTCAAAAATGAAAGTCAGTCAACAGAAAGAAACAAGTTTTCAATAATCAGCTCAAACCTTAAGTTTGTTTACAACCAATTAACCAAGATCACAGCTATGTAAGAGCTTTTGCCAACTACAGAACATTGGTGTTATTTGACATGCAGTGTTGCACTGTCAGTCCATAAACTAGACAGATACATTGAACAAGAGTGGTTTGTGTATTCTGCTCAACTGTATTACTAATGTTGTACTGCCTGAAACAGCCTTATCACCAACTCTGTTTATTACTTCCCCTTGCTGACAGCATCAACCAATAATAAACCTTTAAGTCATCAAGGCCACATCTTCTGTTCACACTAGCAGCACTCTCAAGTTCACTAGTGCATATAGGACAGGGACTGTATCAAGTCACATCTGCTCTGTAAGAGCTCTTCCCATCAACATCTAATTCAAATCTACACAGAAGTTAATTATTGCTCAGTGGCATCACGTTTATCCCCACAGTAAGTGCAACTGGAGGGCTGAGAACACACTCCGGGCATACAGACCAGATCCATTCTACTGCTGTCTGCCAGCACTACCTGTCAGGCAGGTACCCCACAGGCAGCTTTTCACCAGTTCTCAAAGCCTGCAGTCTGGAAGCTGTGCTCTGCTCTTACCTCAGGCAGCAGCTACTCTTGCTTCACACATTTCCCATGGGCATCACCCTGTAACAAAGGATTTTTTGTTAACACTCTCCTTGGCAACATCCCAGGAGTTAGCTTGCATGCATGTACTGTTTCAGTGCAAGAGTCCTCCTCAGCCTCTTTCAGAGAGATTCCCATTGCTTAGAACTGATCATCACGAACAGTACATCCCGTACGGAAGCTTCACATCCTGCTACTTTTGTTTCTCCTTACTGAAGGAGCCTATCTCAGCACTTCAAACCTTACCACTAGCCACATCTTCACTCACATCACGTAACTACATTAATTCAGCCATTCAGATTAACCATTTCCCCAATTACTCCAACATTTAAGGTCAGAGTTGCTCTTTGAAAAGGCCCACTGCATCATTTAACCACGTGGTGGTTTCTGGAGCATCAGCAGACATGTTGCCAACTTTGCACATCAACTAGGAAATCAAGCAGTGCACAACAGCTGCACATTGCAGCTGGCCCACACCATTTCTTTTCAGATATGGAAAGCAAGTGACATTCCTAAGGAAGGTTATAGCAAATGTTAAACAAGCATCTTACCATTTCCAGGCATAGTGCTATGGCAGCTCTTCTTGTAACAAATCTAAAATAGATACAGGAAATAACATATAAGTACACGGCTAACATTACTTCAGAATTTCATCAAGATTCCCAACTTCTCTGTCCAGTGTTACCATCACCACCTCTTATCCCAGTCTTTACTGGTTCCAGACATGGACTGAAGCAAGTGGTGCTTGGGAATGCAAAGCACAGACTAGCACATGCTCTGATGCCAAACAGAAGCACCCATTTTTCACCAGCTCTGCTCCAATAAAAGGAGCCTACCTCATATACTCACCCCTAGGAGGGTGAGAGAGAACTTCAGCAGTAACACTCCTTATTCCCACTAGAGATCAGTGAAACCAAATGCCAAGCAATTTTGAAAGCTTGAAGGGTAAAACATGGATCTCTTAAGCAGCATAAAAGCATTTTTTTACTACTGGATATCTGGTGCATTCGATCTGTACTGCTACACAAGTTTAAGGCTTACAGTGAGGCTATTTCCATGTAACATTATAATGTGACTTGGCATTCTTTGAGATTTAAAACTCCTACCACACTATACTAAAGCTATTATGCAACTGAAAGTCATATTCAAGTAAATAAAGATAATTTTTTGGATGAAGTCAGCTGGTAACTTTAATGAAGTAACTTTAAGCAGATTGTTCACAGCACCTTTCCTTATTAAAAACCCTCAAGACAATAACTTTGCATCTCAGGTGACAGACCATCACTTAAGAACCAAAAAAACCCTCAAACTACAAAGGGCTGCTCCCACTTACCCACAGTTGCATAGAATTCCCTCCCATGTCAAGCAGTCAATTACTCTATTGCCACTACATTTACCACTACAGCCACTTACAGGGTCTTTCAGTAAAAAACAGTCCACATTATTGCTTCAGGTCAGACATTTGGAAACATCATTACAACCCTGTAAGATACCTGCCTGTACAATTCCCATTCTAAACTGAGCCCCAAAATATAAAATCAAAAGAAACCAACAACAAATCCACAGTGAACTCCTTGCATATGATCAGCTTGCAAGCAACTTACATTTGCTGGCAATGCTACCAATTGCATGGCTTAACAGCTCCACTCTAGCCCTGCAACAAAAAGAGGAGTCAGAACTACCCACAAGACACCAAGGAAAAAACAAAACTTCTCGTCAGAAGCCTGAAGTCAGATAGAGCTAATTGCAGACCTCCACGATTGAAGTCAGTTTATTCATATCTCATCACACAGGCTGCCTCCACTGGAGGGTTTTCTACTTTAGGCTACAGCTGGTGTGGCAAAGAGCACAAAGGCTCAAGTGCTGCTATCAGAGCAAGCTAACCAGCTCATGGGCACACTGCACCTAAGTTTGACACAAATGAGCCTGCCAAGGTAGGGCACCTTATATCAGAGTTCTCCCCGTAAGCATCCTTCTTTTTAACTTGGATGCAAGCAGCAGACAGCACCAGCTCCCCCTCCCCAACTTAAGACTTCATTTCACAAGCATAATTTTATATTCTACTTGCAGAGCTACAAGTACTTACATCGTGTCCAGAAGCACTCTCAAAGCCTGAAAAAAGAAGAGTTACTGTTAGATACGCTCCAGCATAAGCTTTCAGGCTAGAATGACAGTTGTAGTGAACGACTGTATCAGTGTTTAGTCAGTTTTATCCTCACAGGGATCAGAGACCTGATTCAACATCATTTACAGCAATGGTTACACTCCCCAGACACTCGAATTTCTAAGTTATCATCCAGTACTCTCCAGCATACTTAATTTTTCTTATCTGCAAATGCAGTTCCATAGCAGACTTGTTACACAAATGCAGCACAGTCAACCATAGTACCCATCCTAAGATGGTTACCTTCAGTCAAGCAAGGCCTTGTCTTCACCAACAGCTCAAAGTTTCTTGCCCTGCACGGGTATTCTACATTGTTCTGTCCTGAGAAGCCTGCAAAACAACAGTTGGTTATAGCAATTGGAGCACTAGTATCTGGTGAATCAAGATTAGCACACTGATTCCACTGTTTCTGGTTAAAGTCACAAGGACATATTCTTACATTCTATATATCTGATTAACTTCCAATGATGAGTCTGTTTATTAATGGAGGATATGAATTATTATTAAAGGAGACTGCATCAGATAGGAGCGAAAGACAGTAACTGTGTGATCATCACAGCTCATCTGCTGAACTATGTTGTCATCATATGCAGCCTTCATAGGTATGAGGCATATACATATAATTCATGCAAATAATAAAGTATTTACCTTGCACTGCTTAATGCTTCATCTTTCAGAGCCTACAAGACAAAAAAAAAAAAAAAAAGAAATATTTCCCTAGCTGCCTTGTCATGAGCTAGACCTGCTGGGAGATCACAACAGCTCGATACATCAGATAGGAGCGAAAGACAAATCTCTGCTCATCACAGAATATTCTGCTGAACTATGTTATCATCATTGTATCTGCTTTGGAAGATTTGTTCCAAACTATCACTTCTTTCTTGTAACAGCTTTGAGCAAAGCAAAAGCACTCTTTCCAAAGTCCTTTAAATAATGGCAAATATAAGTTTCTGTGATTTAGTCAAATAAATCCCAAATCCCTTCTACAGACAAGAAACCATAGATTTTTTTTAAAGTTTCTTACCAGGTTATCTTTCTTTTAAGTCTTCAAAGTGCATGAATCAAATCCTGGAAAGAAAAAAAAAATCTGTGAAATTTATGTTCAGAAGTCAAAACCCCCATGGAGCCTCGTCTGCCGCTGTGCCTCTCAGAATTAAATAATGGTGGTAGAAGTGCTCATCACTCTCTTGGTCAAGAGTAGCAAATAAAAGTCATCATGGTGGCACCAAAAGGAAAACTCAACCGAGAAGTTTGCCTCCCGATATAGAAATTCTCAATTTTACCCCAGTGATCCAAAAGCTGCAGACCGATTTCATACTCAATTTTTAACAAAATTTTACCTTGTGGAGTAGCAAGTCTCCCATTTCCAGCGCAGATCTGGAAGAGACATCAGAAATTGAGACACTGGAAAAACTAATCAAGAGATTTTTAGAGGGACACTGACAGAAGAAGCCTCAGTATGGAGTTTTCAGAAATCCCTTCTGTCCACTACTCTAAAATGTACATCAGAGGCTCTCTGTTTTAAGAAGTAACAGTAATTCAAACAGCTGCAAGCACTTTTTGGAATAGACATCTGACACATTTTTTCCAAATAGCAAGTCACTCAATGCAATGGATGGTGAAACAGAAGTAATCAACTTGTACAGTATTTACTGTAATCCTGCTTTCCAGTTAGAGAATTTTTTCTAATGTAAACATGAACATTCCCTAAGACAACATTACAAGCAATTACTAAATTATCAAATTCCTGAAATAGAGCCTAGTTGCTAAAATGAACATGCAGAATAGGCACAGGGTTTCACAACTCAAATATCACGTTTCAGAAGCATTGCCCACCTGCTTCACCCCAAAGGAGAAGGAAGTATTTATCTGAGGCATCTTATCTGGAAAAAAGAAAAAGTGGATCCATTACTTTTGTTGTAAAACCTGACATGGTGCCAGAAGGAAAAACTCACAACATTAAACTAAAACCTCTTAAGCTCAGTTGAAAACTGCAAGTAAAATTCCAACTCTGACAATGCAACAAAAAATGCTAACAATGTTTTAAAGCCTTTAACAACTCAGCCTGTATGAACATGTTAGCGCTGAATTTCTGCGTTTTCTGCAGCGTCAGTCCCGCTGTGGCAGCACCCAGTGGGCCCTGCAGCCATTAACTGTGTGTGGCCGCTCCCACAGCGCCACGTGGCGCTCGGCCATGCCGCACACCAGAGGCTCCATGCCCAGCTCAGCTATGTTGGCGTTCATCAGCTTCTCAGATGTCCCTACCAACATAGTTTTCATCATGTGCAGGCTCATGGACAGCAGAAAATGACCTGCTGCGCTGCTCTCAGTGCAAAGCGTTTCAGGCCTTTAGCTTTAGCGCTACAGAGCCTGCTACCCAGGCTGAGGAACACGCGACCAAACCGTAGCCCTGCATTTGCAAGCAAACCATTCCGCATACTGCTCTCACTGCCCCCGTGGGCAAAAGGCTCTCCCTAGAGTGGCACCAGCTTCTGACTAGGATGCTGACCGACGGACGGCCGCACAACGCAAGCACAAAAACCCCGCTCCGCTCTGCGCTGCCTTTTCCACGCAGTTTAACAATGGCCAGTTTAACAAGCACCTCGTACGCCCCACTAGCAGCCCCGGACGAGGCTCCACGGGGAGCCCCGTGCCCAGGGGGCTCCCCAGGCCGCACTGAGGCCTGCGGCGGGGCCGCCGCTCGCGCCACGCGGGCCGGGCCTCAGCCGCGGGAGCGCCCGATCCCGCTCCATCCTCCTCCATCCGCCCCGCCGG
>JAUBOD010000992.1:801028-829805 GCA_032353885.1 Nothura maculosa
GCCCCCCGGGAGCCGCCGCCCCCTCCCCGGGGCCGCCTGGGGCGGGCGGGGCCGCGCGGGGAGCGGGGGGCGCGGGGGAAGGGCCTGGGCTGGAGCCGGGAGCCGAGCCGGGGGTGCCGAGGAAGCAGCTGGGAATGGAGGGCGAGGAGCCGGCAGCGTAGGGACAGCGGCCGGGAGCGCAGGGAGAGCGGCCGGGCGCGCGGGAAGGAGCCCGGGCATGGAGGTGAGCGGCGGCGAAGGAGGCGCGGATGGGGCTGCCCGGCCGGGAGCCGCCCGTTCCCGAGGCCGCGGGTTCCCGCTCGCGCCTGCGGCACCTGCTCCCGGAGCGCCCCGGGCCCGCGGCGGAGGGACAGGTGGCCGGGGCGGCAGCCGCGCTGCGCTGCGGGGCAGCGGCTCCCGTTAGGTTCAGTGAGACCCGTGGCGTGGAGCAGGCAGCTGGGCCCGAGCGGAGCCGCTGCCCGTGCCAGGCGCCACGGCCTCTCCGTGGGGCTCAGGCCTCGGACAAACCCCGCGGAGGCTCCTGCCCCGATGCGCTCGGGGCGGACGCGCTGCTCCCAGCGGGACAGGGATCCCGGCTGGCAGCAGGACAGGGATCCCGGCTGGCAGCGGCTGCCGGCCCGGTAAGGAGCGCCAGGCTGCGGTGGAGCAGGTGGGGGTCTCGCCCGGCTCCCTGCCAGGAGCACCGTACATGAGGAGGGCGAATGGGGGGTCCTGCAGCAGCCCCTGGAACCGAGATCTCCTTGCGGTGCCCCCAAGGTGCTGAGGTGAAACCCAACTGTTTCTGTCCCGGTGAGAGGGGTGTTCAAAGCCAACAGGAAGATCGCCCGCTTGCCAGCGCTTCATGTGGGTTATCCCCAACACACACATCAAACACCCCTGCTTTGGTGTCAAGGTAGCCAGAGCTTTGTGCCTTTTCTGTACACGTAGAGGCAGGAGTTTTCCCTGCCTTTGCCACAGCAGCAGGGAAGGCACGAGGAGTTTTCCAGGTTCCCTGGGGAGCAGCAACTCCTGATCATGACCACAAGCCCCCAGTGCCGGTAGCTCGCAGCGGGTTTTCTTTTTGCTCTCTTTTCCCTTTGTTCTTCTTGCTCTCCGTTTTGCCCCTTGCTGTGTACGTGCAGGGAGCGGGTGGCCGGGGTGCGTGCGAGCAGCGCTCTCGGCTCCCTTGCCCGGAGCGAGGGAGCGCTGCGGATCTCGCCGCTCTGGAGAGCGGCCGCGGGGCAGATGGCAGATTAAGGCCCTCGCCCCGTGAGCGGGCGCCAGTGCCCGGCCTGGTGTTGGCCGTGCGAGTGGTCCTGCTCATTCCATGGAATGGCTCACGTGAGTAAAACTATGTGTGTGTTTCAGTGCCTGTCAGGGCAGGGCTGGAGATACCAGCTGCATTACAGAGCAAATAAGTTCTTCAGGTTGTTTGCCGTCCCATTTTTGTGTTTCAGTGAACAGATGTGTAATGTAAACCCCGTGCAGACGGTGGGAAATCTCTCTCTGATAAGATGTGGTATCTCGTTGCCTCTGCGGTTCGGGCGGGACGGCACGGCGGGTAGGGGCTGATATTGGCAATAGTCCTGCGGGAAATGAGGAGGACGCAAGTTGGCGGCCCCGCTCGTGTTCAAGAGAACAGGATTCCAGTTCCTCTGTGCTATGTTTTTTTTTCTTTTTTCCTAAAGGGGAAGGGGGCAGAAAGTTTGAAGACCTTCTTACTACATCAGAAGAAAACGGGAAGACACAAGGACACCAGCCCCATTCCCTCCCGTGCATGTTACCATTAACGCTACAGGTGAGATATCCGACTGGCGCTGGGTTTTGCGCAGTGGCAGTTCTGCTCGTGGCGCTGTGTTGACGTGGGTTTCTGTGCAGCCTGGTCCCTGCGGCCGTTTTTGTGCTCTTTGGGTGCTCTTTCTTTTGTTTTGCTCCCCGTGCCTCTTCCTGCCCGAGGCAGAGGGAGGGTCGGTGTGTTGAGCTGTGGAAGGCTCAGTTGTGCCCCGGAAGCCTCGCGCAGCTCCTGGCTCCGCGTGTCGCCGGCCACAGGCTGCGTGGCCGAGGGAGCCCTTTGCACAACTAACTCCCTGAGATTGACAGGCTGCTCTGCAGCTTCAGGTTTAGTAACATATTTTGCCAAGTTTGCACAAAGTCTGCTCTGGCAAATAAACATGCACAGTCCTGCAGCAGCCACCAAAAAAAAAATGTAGAAGCTCCGGGCCTCTGATCTTCCAAGGCAAACATATATATATTATATAAAAAATGCACTTCATGCGTGTGCTAGTCCCTTTGATTCTTACATACACTTCCCAGAACAGACTCGATACGAGCCTGGATATTCCTGGATTGCCTGAAATGGTTTTGATGTCTGTCACGTTCTGCCTAATCAACACTTCAGATGCCATCCAGCTTGAAGCTCTCTTCATGGCACAAGTGATCTTTAATTAATATATTTGCTTTCTTTCTTTTTCTTCCTTTTTTTTTTTGGTGAGCTTGCATCTAATTTTGGCTCATTCCAAATTTTTACCATATATGGTCAGGGCTCCTTTTCTGACCTTGCCAAAATGAAAAGTGAGTATTATAGTAAGAAAAAAAACAAAAAACGAATTATGGAAAACAAACTTAGCAAGTTTCTTTGTGGATCCCTGTTATTCCTAAGTCATATTTTGCTGTATGCAAAATCCCAAACTGCAGAAATTTTTGCTTCTGTTCTCCTGGCATTATTTGTGCCCAGGGAATGGTCTAAGGAATCAATGTTGAGAGCTGCATTCTTCCCTTGGCCTCTTTTCTGCTGCCTGTCAGAAGTGCCACAAATGATGAACGTCTTGGTTTAAACGATCTGCTTGGGAGATCTCAAGTTCAAATATGTGCTGCTCAGATTTCCAAAAATCTCTGAGGAGTGTTGAGCTCCTGAGGAGTCTTTCTCTCCTCCTTGATTCCTGTCCTACAGAAGAGGGATAAAAATATTATATCTCTCAAAGGGTTTAGAAGGTACCAGAGCTAAGTATTTTAATCCATTATGCAATCAGTTACCTATTTTTAGAATCTGAACCATTTTTAATGTTCCCTTTACAATGAAAACACGTTTTTACTGAGGCTCACGAACTGAGCTGTTCAGAGCACTTAAGCCATAGGGAAGGGGGACCTATCGGGGTGTTTTCATACAGTTTTTGTAAAGGGTGATGTGCAGAGCAGAAAGATCAGAGAACTGCTGCCAGCTTCTTGCAGCTGAAGCAGTGCAAGCAGCTCTCGGTGTTTCACACTGAGTGGAAATAGATGGGAGATGTTCTCAGTGCGGGCAGCCAACTAGCTCGGTTAAAGATGCCTTTTGCTTCGCCCTCCTTTCAGTAGGGTTGTGCGCCCGCGGCTGGGACAGCCATGGAGAAGAGTGGGAACATTCAGCTGGAGATTCCCGACTTCAGCAACTCGGTGCTGAGCCACCTGAACCAGCTGCGCATGCAGGGCCGCCTGTGCGACATCGTGGTGAACGTGCAGGGCCAGGCGTTCCGCGCTCACAAGGTGGTGCTGGCCGCCAGCTCGCCCTACTTCCGCGACCACATGTCCCTGAACGAAATGAGCACCGTGTCCATCTCCGTCATCAAGAACCCTTCCGTTTTTGAGCAGCTCCTCTCCTTTTGTTACACCGGGAGGATTTGCCTGCAGCTGGCTGACATCATAAGCTACCTAACGGCGGCCAGTTTCTTGCAGATGCAGCACATCATAGACAAGTGCACGCAGATTCTTGAGGGAATTCACTTCAAAATTAACGTGGCAGAGGTGGAAGCAGAGTTGAGCCAAACCAGGACAAAGCATCAGGAGAGACCGCCGGAGTCTCACCGGGTGACGCCAAATCTGAACCGCTCGCTGAGCCCCCGTCACAACACCCCGAAAGGGAGCCGCCTGGGCCAGGTGAGCACCGTGCTGGACATCCGGGAGCTCAGCCCTCCGGAGGAGTCCACCAGCCCCCAGATCATTGAGCAGAGCTCGGACGTGGAGAGCAGGGAGCCCATCCTGCGCATTAACAGAGCGGGGCAGTGGTACGTGGAGACGGGCATGGGAGAGCGCGGGGCACGGAGCGACGACGACGTCCGGGTTCTGGGCGGCGTGCGCATTAAAACGGAGAACCTGGAGGAGTGGCTGGCGGCCGAGAATCAGCCCTCGGGAGAAGACGGGAGCAGCGCCGAGGAGGTCACGGCCATGGTGATCGATACCACGGGGCACGGATCCATGGGCCAAGAGACTTACACGTTGGGGTCCTCGGGGGCCAAGGTGGTCAGGCCAACCAGCAGCGAGATTGACAGGTAGGTTTCCTTCAGCTTCTTTACTGAGATTGTAAGAGCAGATGGTGAAATATTTTCACTTTAACTGGGTTGGCCTTTTCTTATCATGTTCCCTTTGTATTTCACGTGGCTATTTTAAACATAAATGCAGGAGGAATTTCTTGGTGGAGGGCTGTTTCTGGTTCTAATGTGTTGGCTAGGAAGCGATCAGACCCACATCTCCAGGCACAGCTTGGGAAAGGAGCTGTTACTGATGCGTAGAGCCGAGTTTCTACCTCCGTCTTTCAGCTGAGGTGGGATTTTTGTCTAAAAAAAGCTGCTGTAGCTCAGCCACTCTAGATATTGTGCTCAGCATTGGAATTAATTAGGTCAGATACAGCACACGTTATGCAAAGTATCGTGGTAACGATGCCTTCTGGCCTGAAAATCTGGGGATTGTTCTGCTTTAGAAGCAAGCTGGCCACCAGCTGCAGGTCAAGAGGAGATCTTCCTCCCAGTGGTTGAGGACAGCAGTGGGTCATGGGTTCAATCCATCTGAAGTGACTGAAGCGGGGAGCCCATTGGCCTCTGCTGTTGTGCAGATTTATGCAAAAGAGCAGAGAGCCTCTCTTGGCAGTGGACGCTGCAGTCTGTGTTCTGCCTCTCCATCCATCTGCTTCCCCTTCACCCCGGCATTTGTTCTCTTGCCCTTAGCTCAGACCAAAGAACAGATCTGATGAAGTCCAGATCTGCTGTGTTTGTGGAGTTTTGTACTTGTGGGGTTTCCTTTCACATCTATCTCTGTTCTAGCTCAGTCCCTCTAGTCCCATGGGGACAGCAACCAGGAAGCAGTGGATATTCCATCACTTGTTCCCTGTTAAATCAATGTGTGATTTGTGCTCTTGGAATGATCTTGGGCTGGCCCTTGGGACCACAATCCTTTCCTAATTTCCTAATTCTTTTCCCAAGGTCACTTGGCTTTGGGCATTGAGTGCAGCATACCAAAAAATATCCACTGTTTCCTACGTGGAGCCCATTGTGTCCCTGCTGTGCTGAGCAGCTTCGGTGGCAAGCGGGTGAAGGGGGGGCCCTGAGCAAACTGGGGTCTTCTGCCCTTGTACAATTCCTGAGTCACTGAGCCCAGATCAGGGTATTTCCTTGCAATAGCAACAAAAAAAGCTCTTCTGTTACGGAACTAGAAGCCAAATGACTCAGTTTTATTTTTCAGATGTTAAGACTGAACCCGCAAACCAGTATGACTTAGCTTTTCCTTTAGACTTGCACTGTTCCGCATTCTGCCTCCTGTGTGTTAGCTGGCGAGGAGAAAGAGATGCGATACAGGTGCCTCTGTTGCTCACCCGTGGCTCCAAGCACCACACTGACCTGCTGCCCGTTAAAACCTCTGCTTACGCTCTTCCCCACCCCACAGATTTAGCCCTTCTGGCAGCATGGTTGCGGTGGCCGAGCGGTACAGATCCAAAAGCGAGTCTCCCGGGCGGATGGATGAGCCCAAGCAGCCCAGTTCCCAGGTAGGCAGCTCGAACAGTGTGCGAGTAAACGTTGGTGTTGAAGCTAAAGCTGACTCTTTTGTGATGCCGTACATAAATTTATATTTGCAAGTGAAACTGTCTGCAAAAAAAGGACCTTTTATCTTTGCCAAGTGTTTAGCTACTCGCGCTCAGAAGTTATGCTGCCAGGGTATGGCTGATTTTTCCTGTCATTTGGGATCTCAGCCAGTTACCTGGAAAGTGTGAGGAGCTTCTCCTGTTGTCCAAGGGCACAAAATATCAACACTCATTCTGGGCAGGCCACCAGCTCCTGAGGAGAAACCCCACTCACCTGCGGAGCTGGATCTGCCCTGCAAAACATGGTCAGCAAAGGCCAGAGCTAGTGGCTTCTGTAGAATGAGGGGTGACAAAATCTGAATCCCTGCATGCTGGTACCAAAACATTCTCAACACCCTCCAGGTACTACACCAGGAGACCCTTTGGATGAAGTGTCACCAGAGCCTTGTGGGGGGTGGATTTGAGCAGGGTTCTCTGTGCACCGTGTCAGCTTTTTCAGCATAAAGTGGCACTGACTTATTCCTTTGCCTTCTTTGGACACAGTTTTGGGGAGGGCGGGAGAGAAGTGCAGAGATGCAGCTGAACAGCAGTGTGTGAAGTGTGAAAATGGTATCAAAATGATTATTTTGATATCATTTTGTTCCTGTGCACAGCCAGCCTTGCGGTGCCCCTGTGCTGTAAATGCTTCCCACACCACAGCTGCAGATTGACCTTGTGTCCCTAATGCATTGGGACATAATGTGTCAGTTCTTAATGAAGTGACTTTGCTGGGAGCAGGTGAGGAGCTACCAGGTAGCACCGACTTTGGGTAGGATCAAATTAATGGAAAAAGCACCCCACTGTTTCTGTCTGCTTTGTAATCAATTTGACTTACAGAAAAATAAAAAGAGAAAAAAAAAGATAGCTTTACATGTTGCAGAAACATTTTGTGTCCTCAGAATCCATCTAGAAAATTTCAGGTCAAACAAATCCTGCAGGGCAAATGCAACATGCAAAGCAGTTTTAGCGTTAAGTATGGAAAAGCTACTGTGATTCCTCCATTGTGAAAGGGCCTCGGGCTTAGAGCTGTGGGTTTCCACTTACATGGGAAAGCATCATTGCCTTCCACTCTCCTGGTGTTGCCATATTTGTGCTATAAATAGAGCCTCCTGGTAATCCCTGCTTGGTGGCAGCAGTGCAGTGGAAAGTACCGCAGCTTTGTTCATCACATTTAGCCCTAAGCAGCTTACCACTGCTTCTGCAGCCACATTTCATGGCTTCTGGCACAGTTAGGCTGGTGCTCAGCCCGGTTGCTGCTGGAGAAGCCCTCCTGGTGCTTATACTGCTTGCTTATCTCCCTTTGGCGTCATCCAGAGTGGTTTAAGACTTGAGCTCTGAATTTGGCACCATCCGTGAGAGGAGGCATTCGGGACACTGTCTTTTTGCACCACTTCTGACTCTGATTTCTGTCTGCGAAGAGCAGAGCAAGTGGCTGAGCCTGTGGCTGGGGGCTGCTTTTCTTTCTGGCTTCACAGATGTTGAGGTGCCTGCTAGTCTTGCAGTGAGGCTTGGGCAAGTCCTTTTTGTTGTCCATGCTGCAGATTCTCCCCTGCAAAACAGTGGACATGGTATTGATTTCATAACCATTTAGCCAGGCCTGATTCACTGTAAAAAAACCTGGAGAGTTTCCCATGTAAATTATAGTTTATTCTGCTTTCACTTTACTGCAGGTTTGTCAATTGGCATTAAAAAAAGAGTAAATAAAACAGAAAACAGTGTACTGTATTTTAACCACATTGGCCCAAGATTAAAAAAACGGGATATTAATGAGCATTGATACATTTGATCCAGAACTCAGTCAGTGGCTAAGTGCCCTCCTGACAAGGGTTGTGTTTTCTCTCCCAGCTGTAGTGAGTGACTTGGCAGAAGGGGCAGCCCTAGCAGAGGTTTCTGCTTGATTGCTCATTTGTCTCCAGCCCCAGGGCTCCAATTAAGCACTTAAATGTGTGCTTGAGGTTGAGGATGTTAGTGCTGCTGATTTCTAGGTTTGGCACATGCTTCCCTGCTCATCTGGGCTGGGGCCTAGTGGAGGAAGAAGCAGATGTTCCTTACTATCATATATGTCTTTTTATGCTGCCTGATCTTTAAATCTCAGTTTCCTTCCCAGGGGGAGGAATCGGCCATGATTGGAGTGAGCGGCTACGTGGAGTATCTCCGGGAGCAGGAAGTTTCGGAGCGCTGGTTCCGCTACAACCCCCGGCTCACCTGCATTTACTGCGCCAAATCCTTCAACCAGAAAGGCAGCCTGGACCGGCACATGCGCCTGCACATGGGCATCACCCCCTTCGTCTGCCGCATGTGCGGGAAGAAGTACACGCGCAAGGATCAGCTGGAGTACCACATCCGCAAGCACACGGGCAACAAGCCCTTTCACTGCCACGTCTGCGGCAAGAGCTTCCCTTTCCAGGCCATCCTCAACCAGCACTTTCGCAAGAACCACCCGGGCTGCCTGCCCCTGGAGGGGCCCCACAGCATTTCCCCCGAGACCACGGTCACGTCTCGGGGGCAGGCGGAGGAAGAGTCTCCCCCGCAGGAGGAGGCCGTGGCCGTGGGGGAGACGGCGCAGGGATCCGTGTCCACGACTGGGCCCGACTGAAATGCGGCCGCGGAGGCTGGGGAGGAAGGACCGTCTTCCCAGTTCAGCTCTAAAGAGTCAGCACCAACCTGGCAGGCTGGTACTGTGATTAGTGCAATGCCACCACTGGACAGAAAGAAGCTCCCAAAACGTTGCCAAAATAGAAAAATCTTTTCTCTCTCTCTCTCACACACACACCCGCACACACACACATAGAGTGTTAACAGTTTTTCTCCCTTCTTCCTCATCCTCTTGGGGAAAAACGAAGCAACTGTGTCAATCAACTTCTGATTCAGGGATCGACAGGATTTTAAATTTTTTTACCACGTGGCAGTGACCCAGGACAAGTCACTTTCAGTCTCCGCAACGCGGCGGCCTGGCAGCACGTGCTGCTGGTGGTGCTGGCTCTTGGCCACGCCGAGCCGGGCGCCTTGCGCAGCGCCGTCCTCGCCCGGCCTGCTGCTCCCTCAGCACGGGAGAGCAGGGGCAAGATGCAGTTGCCTTTCACCTTTTCCCAGGTGGTTGCCACGTTAAATAGATACAGGAAGACTGTCCTGGTGGAGCCTGCCTTGCCTGAGTGTATTCATCCCTGTTTTGTTTTGTTTTTTTCTCCCGGTGTGTCTCCTTTTACATTTTTACTTAGACCATTATCGTAGGGCTTTTGGCTTGCCCTTTCCAGCCGTGTGGCCTCCTGCCCCTTGGTACGAGCAGGCACGGCTTTGAAGCAGCGTTCTAGAGCTCAGCAAGATCTGAAGCGCTCGGGCCACTGCACGTGCCGTGTAGCAGCTGTGAGGTTCGTATTAGACTCTGATGTGTTGGGGAAGGGTTTGTGGAGGAGCGACGTCCTTGGCCGGCGCCGATCGGGCGCTTCCAACACTGCCGAGCGCTGGCGAGAGGCGTCTGGGCGGGCTGAATCCGCGAGGTAGAGGCTGGTACCAAAGTCGTCCTTCTCTCCCGCCTCTACGCGCACTTACCTTTTATAACAGCAATATGGTATACTGAAATACTATAATCCCAGCGAAGCAATCGTGGGTGGTTGCTTTTAACTGTGTTTCTACAAACAAGTTTGATAACTTTTTTATCAATGAAATGCAAAAAGAAAAGAAATCCCTACTTTATTTCCTCATAACAGTTCAGGAAACTTAAAAGTTAATGGTTCCTAGAGCAATCGCAACTCTTCCCTTGCATGGACTTAAACTTTTATATTCTGAGGCGCTCTGATGTTTAGAGCAAGTCTAGCAAACCCCGAGAGAGATGCCTGCATTGTGTATTGTGGGTGTTTGCACGTGCTTACGTGTTTCATAACCGGAAACGCATGGGACAGGTAGATAAGTGCAAATATCTTGACATCTTTTGAAGAAGTCTTTTAAAAAATATGCAATATTTTAAGAGTTTTCTTTGTTTCTGATGCTGAGTTGTTTGTAATGGAGTTGGGGAAATGAACTACAGGTTGTGCAGACTGGACCTGGGAGAGGATGTGTGGTTGAAGGAATTCCTTTGAGGCCGTGTAACATGTACCATAAGGAAGGATGAAGTTCTGATCCATGCGCTGATGGGAGGAACAGTGAGACATTAAAAAAAATGCATTTCATCTTGCTTTGGCAAAGCAAGCTGGGCAAGTGGTTGGACTGGGGGGCTTGGCAGGCAGTCGACTTCAGTGACAATGCAGCTTGTCCTGCCGTCTGGCCGCGCTCTGGGGGACACAGGTAAACCCCCCACGCCTCGCTCCCCCGACCTGCAAATTGGGACTAGGAGGGCGAATTATTCTTACCTCGCTTCCATTCTGTGCGAGCGGAGGGTCTCACTGCTCCTCCCGGCTCCCCTGGGGAAGCAGACGTGGCTCCAGCGCCCGTTTGCGCAGGGAAGGGAGGGCTCGGCGCCGGCGTCGGCACAGACGGGACGCGCTCTGCGGAGAGGAGCCTTTGCCGTGTCGGAGCAGGGGCCCTGCAGAGCACAGTTTTGTGGATAGTTACAAACTGGAAAACTGATACTTCACCTTCGTTTTCCTTGTGTCCCTTTCTCCTCTGCCAAGTGCATCCTCGCACGGTGAACGAGGCGGCGAGCGGCCACGTTCGCTTTCCTGTCCAAGGTCAGAGTCGTACAGAAACAGTCAGGTTGCCAGAGGGCAGGCGCGGAAGATGGGAGATGAGAGGGCGGCTAAGGTAGGTTTCGTTGCAATCAAGCTTTGGGGAGGAACGGAGGTGTGCAGAGTATGCTGCTTTAGTCATAGCTTTTGAAGTTACCAAAAATCAAAAAGAAAAAAAAAGTTAAAAACTTTGAAATCCTATCCTGTTCACACTAGAGAGCATCAAAAGTTACTTTAGTTACTTAAAAGATTTTTAAGTGTTTTAAAATAGAACTTTTAAAAGAATACTACCAAACTATAAAAACATAAAATTATTTATATACATATATTATATATAAATATAGTGGGAAAGTTTCCCTGCTAAGCTTGCTGTGAAGAGAAGGGTGAAGGTGCAGTAACTGCTATACAAGCAAAATATTTCTGAAACAGATGGCAACCAAACCATCAAGGCGTAGTGATGAAGGGCTGATGTGAAATGCTGAATGCCTTATTTGTATGGCATAGCTGTGAGTTTCCTCAATAGGTTTTTTGTTTTACTGTATTGATACTGTGAACGGAGGAGCATGCTAGCAGTCCAGGAGATCAGCGTGTCCTTCCTTGCTGATTCACTACTTCTAATTGGCCTGGTGAAAAAAACGTGAAATAAATTGTTCCTTCATATTGTTCTAGGCTAGTCAGAAAACAAAGGGAAAAAAAAGCTTGTGAAGGGTTTTGGGTTTGTTTTTTTTCCTCTTTTTTTTTTTTTTTCTTTTTTTTGTGCAGAGGTTGCCACTGTAAATGATCATTTCTGATTGCATGCAGAAGAGCCAATATTCTTGCCCAGGCCTCACTGAGGCAAAGTTTATAGCTAGTAGCTAGAGTCAGTATAAGGTATGGTAGTGGGAATCATTTTAATATTATTTCTGTATGTTTATCAGAGGCGCGTGTGTGTGTGTATGTGTGGAAATCCTAGTGTCTCTAACATTTTCTTCAGCGACGCTGACAACAGTTGAGGCTCGTCCACGCTAGGAGGTGGAACCAGCGCGGAGGGAATCGTTTCTCAAACGTTTCTTTCGGCGATGGGCTTTCTTAGTGCAGATCAGGCCCAGCGGGGAGGATAAGGGGCTGGAACTGTGCAACACATGGGAAAAAGTCCCTCGTGGTTTCGCAGCGTTGGTGTGGAGCAGCCCCTCGGGCTGCGTTGCGTGGCGGAGCGATGGCATCTTGGGCCGCGTCGGGCTCCCCGTGTGCCCGAGCTGGAGCTGCCAGCGCCAGCTTCCCAGCACAGCCTCCTGTTTCCACAGCCCCCAGCCTCCCCGCTTCGCCGAAACTGTGACTTGAACTGTGATGAAAGGAGGGTGCAAGGAGAAATCTGTTATATTTTAATACCTCTCTACTTAACATTTCTGCCAGCTTCAGAGTTAGGGCTCACTAACCAATGTGTTTTCTGCCTCAGGCAAGAGGGGAAACGTAACTCGTTCCTGCAGCTCCTTTAGTGGAGGGGGAACACGTTTCTCTGCTCTTGGCTGTTGCAGAGAAACCTCTCAAATGTGAAGTGCTGCTGTTATCTCCTCAAGCCTGCAGAAAGCCCCATTGCTGGCCCGTGGTGGAGGGAAGGGAACGTCCCTGCCTCGCTGCCCGGGAATAGCTGTGGAAACAGCAAGACAGCAGAAACTGCTGCTTGTTTCCAGCAGCTGGATGGAAAGGGATGAGTGAGGAGGGCTCATGAGATGAGGCGGCCACACGCAGAGCCAGCGGCGTTGGCAAGCTGGCAAGAAGCAGAGCCACCAGCACAGGTGAGCAGTCCTGTCTCGTTCCTGTACCATCCTCCTGCCACGCACCGCAGCCAAACTCCCCTGTGAAGCTTCCTAGCAGGTTCTTGTCCTGGACAGTTGTTTTTGCGCGCCCCTTGCCATGCCTTCTAGCCTCAGGTTCGGTACTTTGACTTAACCCAGATCTTTGTGAACGTCTTTCCAAGCTGTGATTTGTACAGAATTTAACTTTCAGAAGCTGGGGTGGCTGGAAGCAGGATAAATAAGTGTTTTGTGTCTTCGTTGGAGTTGTAGATGTCGCTGAGGTTGGCAGTGACGGGCTCTGTTGCCAGCTGACTGCTATTCAGACTGGAAGTACATTTGGAACAAGCCCCAGTCTTGTTGAAAAGCGTAGCAGACAGACACGATTGGGAAGGCGCCGAGCCAGGATCTCAGCTCTCTTCAACATTAAGGGGAAAATAAACGACAAGACAGATCTCTGCTTGTCCTGCTGTTAGTCAGTGACAACAGGTGACTGTTTTCTGAGGCAGTCAGTCCCATGCCTCTCACAGCACTAATTTCATTTAATTTGATGCCTGGTTTTGTGAATAATCCTAAGCAGTCTGATCCTCGAGCAGGGTCATGCTGTCTTCCTTGGGTGATTCCACCCTAAGCATCTTGCAAGAGCAGAGTTGTAGCTTTTATTTGCTGCTGACTTCGTCTTTCCTGCAGAAGCTAATGTATTAAACAAAAAGACAAGTGAAAAGATGCAGATTATTTGAGTAGACTGTAGCTTTCAAGATAGACTGAGTCACAGGTTTAACACTGACAAAAAATAGCACTGCTTAAACCTATTATTTAAACATTTTAAAAATTTGCAGTTTGATGCATGACATGCCTGCTAATTTACCCAAACAGTTTATGCATCCAAGTTGTTCTTCAGATTAGCAATGCTAAATGCTTTTCCCACTGTACCAGAACTGATTTTTTTTTAGGTGGGAGACATCAAGGGGCTGTGAATCACTGCACTTCTGGCTCTGCCATAGTTTGGGCTCCAAGTCGCCAATGGAAGGGTGTCCTATGAGCTCAGAACTGGGACTTGAAGTCAGGAGGCGTTGATGCTTTCAGCAGAGCTGCTGCTGGTTGCCCTGAGCTGCTCTGCTGTTCTGTAACGTGGTGCTAGCAGTGCTCCAAGGTGTGTATTCCTCATAGCACGAGGCTGGATCCACGCACAGGGATTTGACATCTTCAGTGGGAGGTCCAACAGATGGGCTAAGAATCTTTATTTTAATCATTGACATTCAAAGGATATTTTAATATACAAAACATACATATATATGTGTACCTGGAATATATATATATGCATATATATATATATTTGTAAGCAAATAAAAGCTAGAACTATGCAGACCCCACTGGCTGCACTTTGAAAGTAATGTCTCCTATAGCATTTTTCAAATACTTCAAAGTAGATTTGCAGCTTTTTAGGAAAAGAAAAAGAAGAAAAAAAGTGCAGCAGGCCAGAGTTGTATTGTAATTAGTCTATTTTAGAAGCCTAAATTATTCCTAATCTGAAACTGGCTCATACTAAGTAGGTAATAAAATTACTTGAAGAGTCCTACCATCTCTGAAATATTTCCAACTGGTTGGTATTTTTGCTGAAAAAATTTATTTTGAAAATCATAGAAAAATCCAGAGGCTGGGACTATGAGAGATGGGTCTGTGGAGCAGGGATGCTGGCTAAAAGAGAAGCTGAATCAATAACTTGGTGTTTGCAGAGGAAGCTGCCTGGTAGCACGGTGATTGTGGACCTAGGATTGGGTTGGCTTCAAGGCATCCGGCTGCTTGGGAAAGTCCCTGTCCCTGGGTGGAAGGTTGGTCCCAGGGGAGTTACCGGGAATCTTCCCGCTGAATCTGATGGTACTAGAGCTTCGCGTGCTGGGAGGAGCTTGGTGTGATTTCTGCCATTTCTTTGTGTCAGGTCTGATCCTTTCTTTTAGGTCTAATTAAAACATACCTGACTGTAATCTTCAGTTATCTGTTTGACTTCTTATTCCTGAGACTGTAGAAAACTCAGGTTTCCTGCAATGTTTTCCTCATCCCAACTGTGAACAAGTTACTACTGCTTCTTATAATTTATTGTCTTTCTGTTCTTAAAAGTCCGTGTGATCCAGCTGTTTAGCAGTGCCAGCTTCCAGTGCTTCGTTAGCTTTTATGCACAGGGAATTGTTGCAATGGATATGTTTAACCTGCTAGTTGGAAGAGAAGAAGCCTTCGGGGAATGACTTTTGCTTCCTCTAGCTGTCATTAGGGAGTGCACACACACATACCTGTATATACATATATATGTATACATATATAAAGTCTTTCAATATAAACTCATTTAGCATTATTATTATTTAATTTATATTTTAATCCAGTTGTAAACCAAAGTATTACAGCTTGAGAAATGTTGTGTTGTTGAAATAGGAGGAACCTTTTTAGACAGGAGTTCTGAAAGATCTCAGTTGACAAAAATATAGATACAAATAAGTCCTAAACACTTGGGCTAGTGAATCTTAGAGAATTGCAACCTTGGAAGTATTTAAGGGGCAGTAGTTTAAGTTTGACTGTGAGGAAGCAGTGTGGGTTACCATTTTAAAACACTGTTTTTATTTTTTCTCATCCAATATAACTTGGCCTCACCTGGGGCTGCTGGAGAGATGGCTAGAGCTCCCAGGGTGATGTTAGATAGCACTGTCTGCTGCTGTCATCATCTGTACTGCTTTTATTCACAGCCCTTTGTTCTGGTGCTGCGTTGTTTGCTGAATGCAGCTCTGGCTGTAGCGGCTTGTCAAGTGTCCCTGCAGGGACCCTCCTGGTCGATGGTTTGAGTAGGTCTTTGCTGCTTGACGTTTCACTTGGGCTTCTCTGTGTATCCCTCTTAGCTTGCTCTGTTTTTGCTGTGGCACCTAAATGAGGTTGGAGCAGAAAGGTCTCTGAGTAGAGCTGCTGCTGGACCAGGTCCTGCTGGCCTTTGGTTGCTCCGCGCTATCAGGGCGATGAAAGCGAGAGGTCCGTAAGGGAGTTTTTGGGGCCTTCTCTAGGCTCTTAAATGGCCTTAAAGTATATAAAAATGGTCTTTGCTATGTGAAATAATGGCTTGAAAGTTGCAACACACTTTATGGTACTTAGCTGTAAGGAAACAAGTCTGTTCTGACAAAACTTCTAAAAATAAAAAGGGAGAAAACAGCAAATGTTGTTGTTTAGCAGACCTGGGACCAAGAGAGAGGAGGCCACAGAAACTCTTGCAATATATTTGATGTCTAATTTACACTTGTAGAAGGCAGCCCTTTGCTATTTTATTTATTGATGCCTAGAGTGTATTTTTATTTTAGCAATCTAGGTAGAAGTGCATGTTCTGCTGTCACAGCTGGAAAGAGAAATGGGTTCAAAGAAAAAATATTGCTGATTTTTTTTCTGTCCAGGAGAGTAAACTGCCTTTCCAAGGAATGCTATGAACAAATTCAGCTGAACCCATCTCCTGCTGACTTGGCAGCAGCTGTGCTTCTTGCTCTTCTGTTCAGCCCCTACTCTAGAGGCTCTTTTTTAAGGAGAGTCTCCTCGTGTCCCTGTTATTTAGCGGAGTGAACATCCACCCACCTTTGCTGATCACAAAGGTTCTTTAATGCTCTCCAGCAGCGGTGCTGTGACCTGCGTGGATGTATAGAAAAGTCATCCCTTACCAAAGGATCATCCATCACAGCCTTAGTGAAACTGGGATTTGGTGAGGAAAGGAATTCCTCTTGTTTGAGACCTCGCCTGCTAAATAAATGGGCAGAAAAGAGTCAAATGGCTGAGGAAGTAGTGAGTATGTGCAATTTCTTTCATTTCTGTTCAAATATCTTGAAGTACGCCCTTTTTAATAAAAGGTAGCTGGTTTCATGTGAAATGGGCCAAACTGATTTTGTTTTGTTTTGTTGTAAGTAACCCTAGATGCAGTATGCTGTATACGGTGAGTCTTGGGTGTTTAGTGGGTTGGTGAAGATATCCAAGCAAGAAGCTTTGAGTAAGAGGTTTGTAATGCATGGTTATGGGTACCTTTCCTTGTAATCATTTTGATGGCTTTGGAGCGTTGACCAAAAATGTTTATTTTGTTTTAAAGCTTTAATTCTTTTCATAAAAATGCTGAAAATATCTTAGATTTCTCCCCCCTCCGCACACATGCGCACACACCCCCAGGAGTTATTTTAGAGTGCTGCTTAGTTACCTGTCTGTTCAGCTGAGCAGTTTGCAGTCCGTGATCCAAGATCCCTTGCAAAGGACGTGCAGTGGAAGGTAGCTCCGAAGAGCAGCGTGTTGTCAAGAGCTGCTTTGCTCTTTGGGGATCTGCAGAGCTCCTTCCAGACTTGTTCTGGCGTGAGGATTTCCAAGCTTGCCGTGCTGAGGGGGCACTGAGGTTGCAGGTGTGATGGAGCTGCAGCAGGATGCAGCACCTGCAGGTCATGGGTGTTGAGGCCGCATGCAGCCGCCTTCAGGGGAACCTTGCAAGGGGAAGCACGGACCCTCAGAAGCAAAAACTATCTGTACTTGTCGAAGGCTCTGGCGAATGAGAAACGCAGTCTGCTTTGGCAGGATGGTGGAGCAGGCTCGGAGGTGTCTGCTGCTAACACATATTCAGACGTTTGTTTTTGCAGGCCTGAGCCAATCTGCTTCCCTCCCCGCTGCTGAGGAGCAGCCGTTCCCGGGGCACGCGGGCGGTTCCGGGCAGGAGCGGGAGCTCTTTGGGCAGCCCGGGAGCCGCCATCTGTTCTGTGCAGCTCGAGCCGCTCGCAGCAGCAGCGAGATCCGCAAAGCTGAGGCAGGTCGCAGCCCGCGGGTAGGACAAGCTCATAATGCAGCTTTGCTACGTGGATGTCTAAAAATCCCTCCAGAGAAACATTGGGATGGCAAATGAAGGCTGGAAATGGGCAGTACTAGGTAGATTAAGAGGTGCTGATTTCAAAGGTTACTTTTTCTATCATGTGTTTAAGCTTTTGAAGACTTTTTTGAAGACTGTTTTCTTTCATTTCTACACTAATTCTCTCCTTTATGTTGTTCACTCCATTTAAAATCAATGGCCAAGGGCTGGGTGTAGAGAGATGGAGTTTTCTGTCTGAGCATGAGGAAATACTTCTTGACTGTGAAGGTAACAGGGCACTGGAACAGGCTGCCCAGAGAGGCAGCAGAGTCTCCTTCTGTGGAGATCTTCCCAACCCACCTGGAGCTGATCGGGTGCCCTGTGCTCTGGGTGCCCCTGCTGGAGCAGAGGTTGGACTAGATGATCTGCAAAAGCCCCTTCCAACCTTAACCATTCTGTGAGGTTGTGATGGAGCCAGGCTCTTTGCAGGTACCTGGTGCAGGAATATGATTTGAGGAAAGTCCCATTACGTATTAAGAGAATATTTGCCCCATAAAGGCAGTCCAGTGTTGGAAGGGCTTGTCCAGAGAGGTTACATGGTCTCTGTCCTGGATGATGCTCAGCAGGTGACTGGGCAGAGCCCCGTGCCAGCTGCGCGGGGCGGCCCTGGCTCCTGCCTTCCCGCCGCGGTTACTCCATGCTCCTCCGTCGCACCAGTGGAATATCAAGTATGGCACCGTCGTGTTGCTGTCGTGCATTAAGGGATGTAGTGTAATTGAGGGATAGAGAATCCTGCCCTACCAGTGGACTTGCAGTTGTGATTTTCTTTTCTAATTTCTTGGTGATTGATCCACGCAATGGCATCGTGTCTGCTGAGGTTTGCAGAGGAGCCGAGCTGCTCTCCAGCTGTGAGCGCAGCCTGCAGCTTGGCTTACACTAAACCAAGCTGTAGTTCGTTAGTTCCTTAGGATTATCATGTAAAAACAGGCAGCTGTAATGGGCTTCCTAGTTCATATCAATTAAGCTTTTGAAACATATTCAGGTATCTCTCTAATACTGCTGTGTAACTTCCATGTTTAGTCTGACATATTCTAATTCAATATATTATTTTTTCTGCATATCTAAGGCCATACGTAAAAAATCCCATACGTAAGTGCATGTTTTTTCCCCCGGCCTGTCAATTCTATCAAGCCTCCAGCTTTACTTACATTTTGTAAATGTACTTAACCCTCTTCCCCTCAGACCTCTGGTTAAATGTCGTCATTATTTTGATGTTGCAGCAAACCTTATTTATTTAAACCTTCCTTGTGTATTTGCAGTCAGACCCAAAACCATTGGCTGTGGCCCAAGAAACTGTGAAACTAATTAGAAACTAAAAATGAAGCTATGTTGGTTACTTTTACTACTGGTTATAAAATACAGAAACTAACAACATAAGAAGGGGGAGGTAGAAAAAAAGAGTGGAAATTACTCAGTGTAGGCAGTGGAGGGGCAGCAAGGAGCCCTGAAGCTCTGAATGAGGAGCTTCTAGGGGATGAGTTTGAAGCTGAGTGCCTCGCTCTGCTGCTTCCCATCCGCTCCCCTTTGAAAGTGGCATCCCAAGACCGAGAGCTTGGGTTGGGCTCCCTTGTTTCTCACTGTCTAGGGCACGGGCTGGGCCTGGAGCTCTGGGCTCCCACGGCGCCGTTTTCGCAGAGTTTAAACGTCTGAAGCAACTCCCCGGATTACTGTGAAGCTTTTGTGTTGGCTGCATGCGAGGGGTAGCGGAGCGCGCGGGGTGCGGAGCGTTGGGGAAGGCACCGCTCCGCGCCTGGAGCTGCCTCCTGCTCACAACACAGGGCCGTGACTTCCCCCTCTGGAGCGGAGCAAACGCAGGGCGCCCCGCTGCTCGTGCCCAACGTGGCAGACAGGCAGGCCTCCTTTCCCCGGCTTCACCGCTCTTTTCCCTGTATGACACTGTGAATGACACAAATAGCGCTTTTTCTTTTTGTTCACTGTTTCCATGAGAAGTGCTCAGAGTGTGCACACCGTCCTGGGTGCTCGCGTGGGGACACGGCGAGCGCGTGGGGCGGCCGAGCCCCGGCCAGGACGGCAGCGGGACGTGCTGAACCACACGAGTGGCTTTGTAAAGGCATGTGCTAATTGAATTTGATTTTGTAAGAAACTAAACTGACAATCAATTTTTAAAATATTAAAACCTCTTAGAGGGAATAGTCAAGTACATCTTCAAAAGATTTAACTGGGATGACTTTCTTTAATAAAGAGCACAGGATTTTTCCTTTCTTTTTTTTTTGAGCACTCGCTCCAGAAAGCGAGCTGCAGGAAGCAGCAGAAAGTTCCTGGGACAGTAACTACCTCTCTCTCTGGGAGTGCTGAGGTGGCCATGCTACACACTCTATCAGCAAAGCTTTCACTTTAAACAGGTTTGTTTTTCCTTACCTCGGTGTTTGAGAAATGCAGGTCTGCTCTGTAAAGCGACTCTATGGAAGTGGCATCCGTGGGGAGCGGGGGGATCCTCACCCGCCGCCCTGCTTTCCTCGAAGCCGCCTTTGCCCCCCCGCCGCCCCTTCTCCAACTGTCCCGTCCTGCGGTTGGAGCTGGGAAACCGAGGCCGAACTTCCCGCCGGGGGGTTCAGCGGGCAGCTGGGGAGGGCGAGGGGAGACTCGGGCTCCCTCCTGCCTCCAAGAGCGCAGGCAGCAGCGAAAAGCAATAACAATACACAACAAAAAACTGTGTGTCAGTCACTCATCAGCAGATCTGACTCTGAATACATACGTATTTATACATTTATATAAGTATAAAGGTATAAATACAGATATATGCACACATACAGGGGCCAGATCTGTCTTGTGAAAAGGTGCCATGTGTTTGTTTTTGTTTTTGATTTATTTTTTTGTAAACAGAGTCCCTTTCCAAACTAGAACAGCACTTTAAATAGGTTCCTCTTAAAAAGAAAAAAAAAAAGAAAAAAAAAATAAAACCTTTACTGAAGAAATGCACTTTAAATCATAAGCTGAGTAGGGCTGTTGCTGGCTTTGGGACGGCCGTGGCCAGAGGGGGCTGTGGGAGGGATGGGGCCGGTGGTCCTCGCAGCCCCCCACGCTGGGGCCGGCGGCGCCCAGGCCTGGCAGCGACATCGGCTCCCCCGTTGTGACAGGTCCAAGCAGCAGCGCCCGCTGCCCGAGCGGAGCCTCCGTGTCCGTGCTGCTCCGTGCGGGGCTTCCCACACCGTGGCTACAGAGCCCCAGTCAGTTCAGTATTAAAAATAAACAAATGAAAGGAAAAAAAATAAAAACAAGGTTTTCTCTGTCCCGTATTGACTCTGTTCTGGGCTGGTTTACAGAGTAACCCTGTATAACAAAAATTGTGCTGTCACCTCCTACTGTTGACTTGCAAATCAAATGTTTTAGGATGCATGTCCTAACACCCAAGACTTATTTTTCACAGTTAAGAAATTTCCTGCTGTACTAATTTCTTTTTCTATTTTATTTTTGGTTGCAATCCTTATTTCTAAAAAAAAATTCCAACAAAGTCAGCGTTCACACTTCGCCTGCAGTAGGTTGAAGTGTGATCCTGCTGTGTGCAACTTGTGGATAGCAGACTGTTCTTAAATGATTTTTACAAGCTGTTCCCAAGCTGGCCCTCTAGCCTTTCTTCCCTTCTCCTCCTCCAGTGAGCCGGCAGGTACAAGCTCGTGGGAAGGCTGCATTTTTGGCTGACCGCACGTGGTGATTGCCAGCATTGCTGGAGAGGAGCAGGGAATGATAAGGTAGGAGAAGCAGCAGTGGGGAAGGGGGGAAGAAAACAAAGGTAGAGGGGATTGTACAATTGCATTCAAAGGAGTTTAGCAAAAAGCGCTCTTGTTGGACAGCTTTAAGAACAATGTGAATGAAAACTTAGCAACTTGGTTAGGAATCTCTGAAAATTCTATAAATGTATACTTGAAAATGTTTGTATTAAAAACAAATCGCATTTTCTTCTTTCTTTTAACACTGTGTAAAAGAACATTATGCATGTGAGTGGTTTGAGAATTAAATGGTTTAATACTCAGCTCCTTGTCTGCCTCTCGGGTCCTTTCTCGTGGTGCAGTGGCTTTCAGTTGCTCTGCTGGTGCAGCTGGGCCAGTGCTTTGCACAACCCTTCACTACTCTAAGCTCAAAAAGGGGAGAGTCGAGGCCGCCTCAAGCTGCCTTTTTTTTTTTTTTCTTTTCTTTTTTCTTTAAAAAAAGAAAAAACATCATGTGACTTGTTTTCTTTTTCTATGAGTTTTGTCCCACCACTGCCCCCTTGAGCCTCAGGGATGGAGAAACTGCCCTCTTCCCACTGCAGGCCAAGCAGCCCCTTCCTGCTGCTGCAGCAGGGCTGGCCTGGCTGCCTGATGCAGCATTTGAGTTCAGTGTGCTCCTACCTCCAGCAGTCCTGGCATTTCCTCACCCTTCCTTTTTCACCCTCCTCTGCCTCCCAACCATAGATGAGGGCGTAGAGATGAGAAGACAGCTGTTACAGGAGGAGATGCTACATTTCTGGAGTTGCAAAAGGCAGTAAGGAAGCAGAAAGTGTTATCCTGCAAGAAAAGCAGCAGTATCAGATGTGAGCAACGGAAGAGGATGAAGAGAGGAAGAGCTGCTTTTTGAAGCCTTAATTATCTCTAAAATGAGTCCCTACCCCAATCCCTTCTCCCCGGGCTTCGTCTTCTATAGACACAGCTTCCTTCAGAGGTGTTACTCCAGGCCAGCATGTCAGCAGGAGTGGTATTCAAGTGCCTTGACATCAAATCTCTTGTGTATTTAGGGAAGTGGTCACAGCAGCATTCAATACAACAAAGCTGCCGTGTCCATACCCAACTGTGCTGCCCTGTGCAGCACAGCAGGCTGCTCAGCTTTTCCTCCTAGAGAAGAGGGGAAGGGGAGAGAGAGCTGCACCCCCTATGCCTGCCTCCAAACCACCAACAGCAGCAATGGGACCATGGCTGACAAAACATCATTTCATGCTGCTTGTCCCATAGACTGGCACTTTGCACTTGGCTGCCTCGTGGCTTGACTTGCTGTGGTAATTGCTGCCTGGAAGGTAGTGAATTTGTTTTTTTTTTCCAAGAAGGACACGTTTACTGGTCCTAGGAAAGCTGGAGAGTAGATCACTCATCATGAGTGCCATCAACTGACACTGTAGCATCTGTCTGTGCACAGCACATCTCTACTATGTACCACTACCACCACCCAGACAGGACGCTGCTTTCGTTGAAAACAAAGAAACTAAAAATAAAACTCCATTGTCCTAAATGCAGAAGTCCCACAGGAATGCTCACCATGTTCACCCCTGCATCCTGAAGCCAGTTCTGTCAGAGGTCCTTCCTATAGCAGTGTAGCTACCCCAGGGTGAACAGGAGCAGCAGGCCAGCATGTTTCAGCTCTACAAGTAATTTTACAGGTAAAATATATTTAAGCACAGTATTCATTTACATATAGGAGAACAGTGACTTGTGGAGCAATGGGGGCAGTTAGAGCTGTGCATTACCTTTGTTGTGCATTGCTGTGGTCTAGAGATACCCCCAAGTACATGAACTTAACTCTGGAACTGGTTTGCAGAGCGCCCCTCGGAGATGCACAGCCTTGGCTAAGTGCTTTTGCTAGTGACTAATCAACACGTCAGCCACATCAGTGCTGCTGGCAAGAAGGACGAGCATGGCTGGCAGCTCTTCCCCCTGCCAGCTCTGCAGGGCACAACTACACCAAGATTTCTTTCAGCACAGCTGGCAGTTGCCATCTGACAGTCACTGTTCCACAAGCCTCTACAGCACAGAGAATTGTTCTAAGGGATTGGGGAGTGCAGAGAAGGACCCCTTCTTTCAAAAAGGGAAGTTATAATAGGTCCAGGAAATGGCTTAGTGAGGAGAAAACTCCAGAGATTGGTTTGTTACATACAGATCTACAGATTTTAATAGACCAGGTGATCCGTGTTACAGTTTGAGGCCTGAAGTGGAGGAGAAACTGGATACAAGACCAATGGCAATGCTGGACTCAGGTTTGGGTGCCAAAAAAATACTGGTGCCAGAGAGCATTCAGCTCCCTTTGAATAAAGGCCGGGGCAGGGGAGCTTCCTGCAGCACCTCACTTGCCTCAGCAAGGAGCAGCAGCAGCAACAGGCCACCTGGGTACAATTAACCCAACAGCCTGCAACAAACACTGAGCCCAACCACCTTAGGCACCAGCTGAGTGGTGTGACAACACCCTATTACTACTTCCTAGAGAAAGAAGGAGCAGAGCCCTGATGGCTTAGGAGCAAGGATCTGCTATTCGGCCCATGAAGATAATAGTGTTGAGGGCAGCTTCCCGGATGAAGAGCAGGAAGGGTCTGTTGGCATTGAAGATCATTCTGTTCATTGGGAAGGATCGGCCGGAGACAGTGACAGCAGTAGCAGCTGATGCCTCGCTGCCTTCTTCATTCACCTGCCAACCAATTGAGAGTAGATTAAATACTAAAATATTCCAGATTTTAGACGATCTCCTTAACTGTCCTGGATACAACTGCAAATTGTGTTTGTGCACGTGCAGCCTGTACTACCTCAAGGTGTACAGTACCACCTAGACCTGCTGCTTACTGTTATCACTACTTCTGGTTTTTAAAAGAAAAGCTAAGAAGAAAACATGCCCTGGGACAAAATAAAACTTACCTCAAGGAAGGCTTTGTGGAAAGCATCAGATACATAGAGGTCTGTACGTCCCTCTGCAATAATGCCTAAAGCCCAAAATAAGAAGATGGAGAGAGTTTTAAATATGTTTTGAGACACCAGCTCAAGAGGCAAGCACTTCCATCTCTCACAGCAGGAAGCCAGCCTGTCCTAAAACATGGATATCCACCACCAATTGCAGTAGATCCCTAAACTCTCACGGCCACAGTGCCGTGCAGCCAGCGCGGTTATGAAGGGAAGTGAGTCCATCGACCACTGCAGCAGCACTTGGCTGCTTTCACGCTCCCCCTGCGTGCTGTGACACTTACTGTCCAGGCACCTATGGAGAAACAACCATCCCCGACCTTGACCCCGCACCACCCCATCTCCACATTTGACCTGGCAGTCTGGCGTTTTCTGGGCTGAAGAGATCTTCCAGACCCATTTTTCTCAGCTTCTCCTTGACACTGAAACTGTCCTCAATGCGGAAGCGAGGGAGGAAGACAGAGAGCGAGACCTCCGTCAAGGAGCCTATCCAGCCCTGCAGCTTTTCCGATGTCAACTCTCGCTCCACGTCCAGCAGTGGCGTCCCGGCCTCGGGCAGGACCAGCACCATGGTGATATCGTCCCCTTTGTAGGGCAGCTCCATCACCTGCACTTTGTCCTGGGGTATGGAGGCATGGAGGAATTTGGATTCTTGGTACATAATCGGGACCTTGCATATCTCACCATTGGCTTTATGAAATAAATCCAATTTTGTGTTTGGTACTGGGAACTTTGATTTCCAGTGCCCCTAAAGGAAAGAGGGAAGACAAACAAGCAGACATTGACATCATCACTCACCCCAAGGAAACAAGCTGCCTTCTATGTTTTGTTAGCTTACCTTAAAGTAAATGGTGTTGACCAGGACCAGGACGGTGAGATCATCGATCCCTCCTTCTGGGATCACTTCTGTAATGCGCCTCTCCGTCTTGTTAGCCACCCACTCATTAATTATCTTCCTGGAGAGCTCTGGCTTCTCCTGAAGAAAGAAAGCGAAATCCTAATTTTAAAAGTCCTCTGTATGTCCCCATACCCCTTGTAGGGAACAGAATAACTGAATGGGTTCCCAAGGAGGATATGGCTTTCAGCAAAGAGCTGCAGCATTTAGAAGAGAGAAGTTGGAAGGTGACAATACTTTATGCAAACTGGGATAGAAAGTGCTGTGTCCCAAGTCTCACCTGTGCTCATGTCCTACACGTGCAGCCTACAGCATGTCCTAGCGGCCAAAGGGGGAAGCAGCAAAAGTAGAAGGACATGGGAGAGAAGCAGAAAGTCAAGCAGTTCAGACTCACTTTGAAATTCAAGGGCCAGAGTTTGGCTCCATAAACTATTTCACTAATGTTCTGGTAGGTTTCATTAAAGACCAAAGATTTCTCCCCAAAGAGGCGGTTGGCTGATATCAGCTCTGAGGATTTGTTGGCCTTCTTATAAAGCCGGCAGTTCAGTTTGGCAAAGAAGAAGTGGATTTGATCAGAAGTCTTCTCTGAAATGGTGTCAAATCGAAAGACCTGGAAGACCAAGAAAACAAGGAGGACTCCGTGAGTAAGGCTCCCATGGTTCTGCAGCCCCACACTAAAGTCTAAATCTGCACATTCATTACCAACATACCAGATTGCTCTCCCAAGCAAGCATAAAGTCCTTTCCCCTTTGCCCTCTGTCCATCAGCTCATGGAATAAGAAATCTACAGGCCCTGAGCTTCATTTATCCCCTTTAGCAAACCTCCATAAAAGCAGCACATCACCAGCCTGAGACCTGGTTTCTGCACACAGGCTGTTCCTTCCCGTGAGCCAGTCTGCTGACTAACTCGGGTACACGTTATCTCTGTTGGCAACGAGAGAGAATATGTAGCAACTGTTCTGAGGTTAGGCTTATGCACTACAGTTGAGTTTTTTTTTCCTAATCCCTTCCTAGCTGCCAGATAGAAGGACAGTTGTGACTTATCAGCTTACATCCATCCATCCTCTGAGTTTTAGGCACAAAAAATCCTCAAGCACGTTGCTCCACAAAAACACCTGGGATCTCTGGCACAGTTTCTTGCAAAAGGGCGTTATCGGCCCTTCGTAGGAGCCGAGCCATTTTTCTATGTCCCTATATGACTCTCTGTCAGTAGGATGGATTAGCCTGAAGGGGAGGGAGCAGGAGAGGAGATGAGGTTCAGTGCTCTGTGCTGTCACTCCAGACTGTGAATGACCTTGGCTGACACCAGTGTTACTTCCTTTGGAGGTTGGAAGTGTCAGGAATATGACAGTGGCAGCCAGTGCCCTTGTGTCTAGTAACCATATGACAGGGATCCTGACTAACCCTGACAATTCATCCCGAGCCAGGGAGCCCCACAACAGTGCTCAGCCACTGCCGGTTGTGCTCTCGCAGACTTTGGCCACTGCTACAAAAACAGGCTGAGGAACTGCCACCAACCTCCATGAGCTGCTGGAGGGTGTCACCACAGGCACCAAGCTTGGTCATGGCGAAGGCTGTGGAGATGCTGAGGGGCGACATGAAGATGTTTTCCCCATTGTCCTTGGAGTCAGCGAGGTACTTGTAGAAGACGGCAGCAAAGCGCGAGTTGGCCCTCGACAGCTCCCAGACACGGGGGTTGGTGAACCCAGGGATCTTGTCTTTCTCTGCCTCCTGCCCCTCACCTTCCTGCAGCTTTTTTTCTGGGTTGCGATAGATGCAGATGGGATTCACTGGGATGTCGCGGGGCTTCGCGGTGCAGATGTCTTCCACAACGTAGTGCTGAGGGGTGGCCAGGGCCCAGATGCTGAAGAGACATGCCACAAAAAGATGCATGTCCTGCGAACAGGAGAAGAGAGATTACCCTCTGCTCAGCCACCAGGCAGAGCTTGCTGCCACTGGCCAGCTCACCATTTTTAGAAGCAAGGCACTTGAGCAGCACTGCCAAATGCCCTGGCTCCTGCGCCTGCCTGTGACAGGGTCCTGGCCAGCAGCTACTGGAAACACCTACTGCCTGCTCTGCAAGTTGTACTCGTGCTTCTGTGCAACTTGTACTGAACTTTATTGAAGGGAGCCCCAGGAATCTCCAGCTTTTAGTAGAAGTCACACAGAAGCACGAGTACAACTGACTTCTACAGCCCAGTCAGCCACTGCCAAAATGCTCTTATTTCCTTCCTCATTCCCTCCGGAAAATCTCATGCTTTCACAGGAGAGCTCTAAGAGATCCTGTTCTCCCCAGCCTTAGGCTCCTCTGACCCTTGTCCATGCTCTGGCAGGTTCATACCACTTAAATTACTCAGGTGGGAACCACCATAGCAACACAGGGTGAGATACAAGATGCCTCCATACCAGCTACACAGTGTCTCTGTCCCCTCAAGAGTGCATTGCCTAAGGGTGTCTCATAGCTGGGTGTCCCAGCTCTTCCCAATCAAGCTTCATGGTGCTTGGATGCAAATTCAGCCCTCATTCCCCAAAGAGGGCAAGTTGCTGTTAATAACCTAGCAAGGTCTGGGGCTGGCTCTGACAGCCTCCTAGCAAGGCCCATGTTGGTGACATTCCCCTCAGAGCTAAAGCGGGACTCCTGTTCCCCATTCACTGCCTCAGCAAGGCCAGGTCAGAGCAGGCAGCACTGGTGCTTCCCGGGTGCACAGCGGAGCAGCAACCCCGGCGAGGGCCGGGCCGGAGGGCCCCGCGTTGGCTCCACGATGGCTCGCGCTTCTTCTGCATCGCGGCTGCACCGTCTGCTGCCAGGCGGGTCCAGGGAAGCCCAGAGAAACCTCGTTGCTCTGTCTGCGGGTGCAAGGCCTCCTCCTTCCACCTCAGAGTCTGGCAAGGCCATTTTTGCCCTGCTGCCAGGCCACAGAGGCACCATAACTCAGGATGCCCAGCCTGGGAAGCGGTCCCCACACCGTGAGGCATTGCTATAGGGGGTATATAGCAGGGTGTGTGGGAGCCATGTACATGAGCCATCCCAGCCAAAGCAGCCTCCACGGGAGCTGGGCTGGGGAGGGCCCTTGAAGGGCTCCTCTGTCCCACGTGCAGGGCAAGAAAGCACTTGGGCAGCCATAAGGTTCCTGCAAAGGGAAACAAGCCTGTGACAAGGCATTCAGACAGGAACTATGAGTGGAAACCGCTTTCCTTACCTGTGCTCGTGGCTCAGATCTGCTCTCAGGATGGAAACACAAGTCGTTAAAGGACCGAGGGTCTCGCTTGAAGCGCGGGAGCACCGAGGGCAGCTCCGAGCAGCTCCGCCACTGCAGAGCTCGGCGAGAGCGAGGCAGGGCGGGAGGGCAGCGGGGCGACGAGGGCAAAGGCTGACGGCCGGCTGCAGCAGGTTAAGCAAAGAGCAGAGCAATGTTTAGTTTCAGAGAGGTTTTAAAGTTCAATCTGACAAGGGAAAGTTTGGCCAACCACTCCATGTATGCCTTTGTTTCTCGCTCCTAAAAAATTGAGAAGTCCTACCACGAAAATAAACTGTCAAGCATTCCAGAAAAAAACAAACAAACAAAAAAAAAAACAAGCTTTGTGGATACTTTACATCTCCACACTTTGGTATTTATGAGTCTGGAAAACACCATCAGCACTGGGCCTCTTCTGGACAAGCACCTGCAAGTAAATGTGAATGGAGATTGCGGCAAGACACAAGAGGGAAGTGCATAGGAAGACCATCCTACTTTTCTCTGGCAGGGACCCTGCAGAGCCACAGGTGCCCCCCAGAAAGCTGCCTCTGCCCAGCAGAAACAACCTTCTTGCCCTCATCATACATCATCATGGCCAAAGCAAACCACCCCACGAGTTACAGCAACACCTCCCAAGCCACACACAAGGTGAATGCCCACACAGATTTGCTCGCAAAATACTGGTCAGACCAGACCTCCAACGCACCCAAGGTTGTTGCGTACTCTTCGAGCCTGTGTTGTGAGCACCCCTGTGGGAGGCAAAACACAACCTGCAAAAGAGCACTTGGTGCCCACTAGCTGGCAGGGTGCACCAGGCAGCT
>JAUBOD010000992.1:863671-874867 GCA_032353885.1 Nothura maculosa
ACAATTTTACACACACTCTACACACACACACACACACACACACACACACACACACACACACACACACACACACACACACTTGAACTTTGTATTTTTGACAACTCGTTCAGATGGACTTGATCATTGTGTATAGTTTTGTATAAGCGGAACAAGTTATTTCTCATGTCCTATATTCAACATATACTTCCTTTATTTTATTTCTCTACTGCAATAATGTTCCTTTTTAGAGTTACTTAAGCAGAACTCAAGAAATAGAGCATTTACTTAGTTAGCAGAAGTCAATCCAACTTAGTAAATTTATCTCAACTTTCTGTAGTAAAGTCTCTGCCTTTCTTCAGTATTATTTTTACATAATATTTTAAAAACTGGTTTCTCCAAGTGAAAACATAATCCCAAGGCTCAGAAAGGTGATTTCAGTTTGATATTTCAAAACTGGATCTAGCTCAATCTTTGCAGACTCTACCAGTAACCACGTGAATAGTTTGTTATGCAACCTATTGGCTTGCAGCTTTCATTTTCCAGCGAAACACAGAAATTACCTCTGGCGCTGCTGAGTGGTTTGAGGTACAATGCCAATTCTTCCACACATTTCTTGCCCTCCTCATAATGCTTGGTATCTTCAGCTCCACTACACAACGTAATTGGCTGCTGCTCTGGAACCTGGAAAGATGACACAGACATCCATGATGAATGTGCACACACAAGCAGCTGTCTTGCTTACAAGCACATAAGCATTTTATTACTATCAAGCATTTCCTGTTTCATTCCCCTTCTCTATGACTTTTCAACATTAGCGAGCAATATGTAATTACCAATTTTAATGAGCAAATGGCTTCCACTCCACTCCCCCCTAAGCCTCAGCAAGTATCAGTTGAGGCAGAGGTTTAAAAAACAAATGAAACCCCTTAAACTTCAATTCACCTTATGGACCATGGTATCAGACTCCTTTTCTAGTGGTTGATGAAGTCAGAATGCTTACTCCATGACAGCAGATAGTAGCACAAGAAACATGACATTTCTATAATTATAACCTTCTTCTGAAGAAGCAATCATACTGAGACACTGCCAAAGCAGACCAGCCAAAAACCAGAATTACTCAGGTAACTGGTTTGCAAGGGGGTACAGATTCATATCTGGAACCTAGCAGCTCTAAGAATACCTAGGAGTAAATGTTCAGAGCTATGTGGATTAGGGAGGGAGGGAAAGGAAAGTTGCAGCATATTCTGGAGAGACCTGATCAGTTGAGCTCCAAAATTACATTATCCTGCACAGTGTCTATGCACACATCTGCAAGTATAAGTCTCGTATCGTGGGCTAGTGTAGCGAGCTTTGTTTTAAAATGTTTTGGCTGCAACATTTATTTCTTCATGCAGACATTTACCAAGATCTTTCAAAGAGATGATGAACTTGTTTCTCTGTCCCGAACTTTAATTTCCACCATGGCCCTCCACCCCAAGTTTAATTCTTAATGCATCTCTTGGGGCTACAGTACAGCACAGGGCCAATGTTCACAAATGTCACTGTAACCAACTCTAAAATACACAACAGTATAAAGAATAGCAAATCTTACAAAGGGCTTGCCCTTCTGCTGGTGCTTTCATATGCTATTCCAAAAAGTTTCACCATTTTAGAATTAGAACAACTGAACAGCATTTACCTAGAGTGTATTAAAAAAACCCAAAACAAAAAAAGAACCCCACACCTCAAAGTGGTAGACTATATGACTCTAAAGTCACAGGAGAGGCAAATTTTCTTTTGGCTCTGTCAAGGAATTGCTTTAGGATCATAGAGAGATCACTGAAGCCCAAAGCATTTTCACTTCCCCATTGCAAAACCTCCTTCTGAAAGGCTGGAGGTCCCCACAGTACCGACTGTTGACAAAGCTTTCAGCAAAGCACTAAGTTGCTGCCCTGCCAAATGCGTTCATTATTTCCATCCACATTCCGTATCCCGTTCTCCCAGGCACCCCACCCTTCTCACTGCAAACTGCTCTTACGTGCCATGATAAATGTCTCCCAAAGGACACTACAGGAACAGCAGTGTAACCTGACTTTTTTTTAGTTTAAAAGTGCATTTGGAGGCCCTTGCCTCAGCACTGAGCCTGGTGCCCTGGCACAGCAATGACATTCTTCAGTGACCCTTGCAGCTGCAGAACGAGGCAGGTTGGGGTGGCACAAGGAGGCAGGAACTGCAAACAAATGCTCAGCCCAGCTTTTGAATTAGCCATTTAAGTGCAACTGGATGGAGGATGTCAGCTAATTAGCATCAGGCACTTAACTGGGCAGGATGAATATACACTCGGCAGGACAAACCCCCTTCTGTCCAGTTTGAGATATGTCCCCACACATTTCTTCCTCCTACAAATGGAGGATATTCTTCCTGCCAAAAAGCAATTCCTAGGGCCTTCAATTTCTCAAAAGCCTGTAAAATGTTTCTTTGCAGAGGATTCTTCCTCAGAGGACCCTTGTTTCATTAGAGGCTACAAAACAGCTCTAGCAAATGTGCAGGTACCATAAGCTCTGCAGGAGCCTGCTTGCCCTTCTGAAGATACTGCAAGCTGGCTGGGCTCCACCCAATGCCTCCCACTGCATTTACACTGTTCAAGAGGACACATACAAAAATTAAAGTGTCCACAGGAATTCCTGGCATTCAATGTCACCTGTTAGGAATGTGCACACTGCTGTCTTGCACATGGCGGATAACAGGAGGGAAGACATTTGATGACAAATCCATGACTGGTCACCTTCAAAACACAGGTCTACTGGATGTTTAATATAGTTACATGAAATGAGTAATACATGCAGCTTGAATAGCTGAAATTCAAGAGCTCATTCCATTAGAACCTGGTTTAAGGGATTTCTTCTGTATCTGAAGATTTTCAAGATTTTCCATGACTGCTGCATCCAATAAACCCTTTGGCATTTGTGCTTGCTCTGCTGAATGTACCTCTACTGAACAGCAGAGGCACTGCCTCCCAGAACGCAACGTGGGAACTCCTCAAAGCATCCCCAGAGGAAAAAGCACAAACTTCTCCCCTACTATAGACAAAAGCTTCATGTTGTATCAATTACATTCCAAAATGAAACCTGTTTTTTTGAATTCAACATTTAATTTTAAAAAAAGTCTTCATGCAGTGTATGGAGGTTTGCAGAAGATCAGAGATAGTTAAAATTACGCCCCCCCTCCCAAAACTAAAGCAAAAAGAGGAACTGGCTGGCCTACTTGCAAAGCCAGACTAAAATCCTCAATCACATGTAATAGCACAAGGTGGTTTTTCATGGTATTGCAAAGAATCTTGGTTTTGTGGATATTTAAATTTATGCAAAGACCAAGTTAAAGCTAGAGGACAGCTTCTTTCCAAGTGTAGCAAATATATACAAACTGAAAAACTCTCCAGATGTCTGACATATATCCACATCACAAATGCAGGTATTTGGATATAGCTGGAACTCTTGTAGAAACCCCAGAGGGAAAGGAAGAAGATACAGTGGAGTAAGTGAGAAACAAGAGAATTACAACACTTGTTCATAGCATCACCCACAAGCCTCCCACCGTTTGGAAACTCTTCAAAAATAGAAATGTACATGTTAGACATGGAAGCATGGAGTTGAACCACCTTCTCCCTACAGGCAGGATTCATCACTGCTACGACCAGAAGCAGAACTTTTTAATCTTCTGATACAACTTTTAAACCAATATGTAATATGAGGACAATAACAAGCCCTTTCTAGTTTGGAAGAGAGGTAGAAACACACTTGCATCTCTAACTTAGAATACCTACTCAAAAGCCTAAAAGCAGCTTTCTTCAGCTTTTATAGCCTCTCTGCAACACAGCTCAAAACCAAAATATGCATCTTCCCAAATTCTATGCTGCCTCTTCAACTCAGCTGAGCCCAGACAGAAAAGTAAATAATGGGAAAATCTATAACCTAAACTACTTGCATCCATCCCATGTGTTTACTTCTCACCCATAAGTCAGATATGTTCTTCCCTCCTCTGCCCAACTCCAGGATCCATGATCCTGTGCAGCCTTGAAGTCAGCTCACAGGAAGTCACTAGTGCCCCAACCCCACAGCTTCACGATAAGCCTACACCAGCTTAAGACCATGCCACAACCAAACAGGGTCATCCTGCTTCCCACAGACACACATTCCTGTCCCTTTCCTCAGGCTGGTGCCACTGCAGTAGTCACCCAAACCAGATGCCCGATTCAACTGACCTTAGGCAGGCTCTCCCCTTTCAGCTGTATTAGGTTTAAGATAACATAGGTCATCTCATAAAATTACACTCCCAGGACACAGTTCAAATTAGACATAAGCTAGTACAGAGACTGCTATCAGAGGGGTCTGTGACCTTCCCTTTTCCTCTCTTACTTCTCTGGCACTGCATGACATGTCTGTAAGCTGAATCGGACAACGCGAGTGGCCTAGCACACCACAAGGATGGCTTTCCATGAGATAATTGCTCCAGTTCATCTACAAACTACAAAAGAACAGAATTACTCTGTTGTGGCAAGACAGCTGCATTGCACTAGGAATAATGTGAAAAAAAAAAAAATCAACGGTAAAACCCAGATTGATTTAACAGCTTTTCAAGTCAGTTCTGTTACAGAATGTCAAAGACCTCCAAAGCGCAACTTGGAAAGTTTGCGTGCAGCAAGGCAGGTGTCTGCTCCACAGCTCATTTATGCAGAGCTGCATGCTTTATTCATGAAGTTGTACCCCTCCTCCCTCAAGTGAAAGAAAAGCAATATAAAAACAGCAAATAAGTAAATAAAACACTGTTACCTGAGCACCCACAAGCTGCAGCAATGCTGAATTCACAGGAAGGAGTTCAATGTCTGTATTGATAGTGGTCTGGTCAAAAGGGCATGCCTTGCGGTGGAGCTTGTTGAGGCACATCTTGCAGACAGTGTGGCCGCACCCCAAGCTGATGGGCTTCCGGATCGTTTCGTCAAACGTCTGTGTGCAAATTGGGCAGGACAGAAAATCCGTCCACTGTGGAGCTTGTACAGGCATTGCTTCAGAAGTTAATTGACGGGACAAAAATTTCGAAGCACAGATTCCACTGGAATCAATTTTTTTTTGGAAAAAAAAAGTCTGTTTGTTTTTAAATATCTTCTGTAAGTACAGACAGTCAGCACATAGTGTGAAACATAACCTAAAAGAAAACAGAAACAAAGTTAGTGCTCTCCATAAGAAAAAAAAACCTCTGAAATCCATTCTGCTATGTAAATATCACTGGTATTCCTGAAGGAGGAGTGTCCTTCAGAGATTAAAATAGAGCACTGAGTCATGACTTGCTTCAATTCCCGCTATTCTCTGGCACTGAAAAAGCCACTTAAAACTCATTTTCTCTTGTTATACAGCTTAAAACAAATGAACAAAGATAAGTTGCCTTTTCTATCATCCTGAAGTTATAGGATGAAATTCATTACTTCCTCTACGTTTTCTTACTTCTTTACAATTAGAACAATTAAACTAGACATGAGCTGCCTCCAAAAAACCTTTTCTTTTAGAATGATACCATGTTCATGTCCCTACATTTTTTTTCTTTTTTATTTTTACAGCATTCATTAAAAGGTTAAATAATTTTCTACAGAAGTAGAGCAGTAAAAGACCTTGAAGGAATTATGACCAGTCATTTTTAAAATCATATTGAATCTAAATGTAAAAGAGAACTATTACAAATTTTAAGAAAGTGGAAGTACCGTAACACCTTAACTACATGATGCGCGTAACTAGGAACGCAAGAGTAAACTCAGTGCAAAGATGAAATGATTCAAAAAGAAAGTAAATTCAATAGTGAAGACTCATTTACTTCCTGACTCCTGGTGAAATCAGCAAAAATGTAGTGCTAGTTGAACAGATGAACTCTCAAACATATCAGGAAGCAAAATATAGTTGCTAAGTTAAATGTATCAGATTTTAGTTTAAGTCTCTCTATGGCTTTCGTACTGAAAAGTGGGCGATCACTTTACCTGTTCAGACAAGCCCCCCCTCAAAACACCCTCAATTCTAAGTAGGATAAAAAATTCAAGTTACAATTTGTGCAATCCACAAGTACTTTAAAACAACAATCCATGCTAGAATAGATGCTCTGAAGAGCCCCAGCATTTCATGCAACTCCTGTTCCCAGCCGCACTCTTTCGCCAAGACAAACAGCGAAGAGTTACTAGTTGAGCTTTGAGGGAGTTTTTTTTGAATAAAGAAAAAGCTTCACAAGATATGTATAGGGATGTACCTGCTTGAAAACACAGAACAAGTCATATAACTTTGAGTTTTTAAACTCAACCCTCCAACAAGTATGAAAAACTGAGAGTAGTTTCCCATGCTTTGGATATGTTCCTCTTTGTACACAAAGAAGAAAAACAAAGATATACCAGAAATTGGACAGGAAAAAAATGCAAACACCATCAAACAGGAGTATATGGTTTGCAAAAAAGCAAGGCACACTGCTGTTTCTTAACACTTAACGTTTTAGATAGGAATTATTTGCTCCCTTAACAGGTTCCAGACCTCAGGCCAAAGATCAGGCAGCTCTCTCACCTTACTGATGGAAGAAATTTTATCATCAGCAAGAAAAGGACACTTTACCCTACCTACTACCTCGAAATCAATTACTTCACTTGCTGATACGGTTTTTAACTTCATTAACGTAGCTAAGATGCATGCTGAAGTGTAAAAGCCTCTTCTTTTGCATGCAAGTTTTACTATATCACGACCTGGTTCGTTTTAAGATTCCTACTCACAGATCCTGCTAGTAGGGGTGGATAAACAAACAAAAACACAACACAAAAATACAAAACATAACTTCAGTGCAAAACTCAGAGATGGACTCTTTAATTACTAATTACGGTTTCTTCAGGACATTCATCTTGGACAGTATATTGGAACCAGAGAGATTCATTTCTGACCTTAAACATGTAACACACCTCTGTGTAAGCCGCTTTGCCCTGCTCAGCCCTTTGTAAAGCATACGGAAGAAAATTCACTGGAGTTCTGGCTCCTTTCTTTCCCTCACCACATCAAATCCTGCAAGCCCTGGCTAAGTCACACAGCAAGCTCATCAGCAGCCCCTCAGTGCTGGTACCTTGACAGCACTTAAGAAAGGCCCAGCTACAGCTTTTTCTTTCCAGGGAAATGCAAAGCCAGGCAATTCACTCCTGGCCTGGCTGCGTGACACTTGAAATGGTCACAGGTAGCTAGAAAGCTTTGTAAACCTTTACATGAGTGCAAAATTCGTGCTTAACATTCAGCATACTTTGTACAAACATGTCCTGACTTGGAGCCACATAGGAAACCTCTCTTGCGCTTGCCACTAAAACCCAGCTCACCACCTCCGCCAGGTCCTTCGGCGGAGCAGCCGCGACGGGAGCGCGTCTCCTCCGGCGCGGCTCACGGGAGCAGCAGCGTCACGCGCTGCCGCGTCACCGCCATGCTGGAGCTCGCACGGCCAGGCGCCGCGGGGCAGGTGACTCAGCACTCGGGCACTGAGGCTGCCCGCGGGACGCACGGCCCCCCTCGTGCGCCACTCGCCCTGCTGCCTTCACCTCACTCTGCAGCGCGTGCTTCTCTTACCCAAGCAACACTCTCAACATCTGCAGAGCAAAACCATGCTACTGACAAAAACTACAACTTTATTTCCCTTTTCACTCTAGTCCTGAGGTTCTTTCACTTTTGCTGAGTCCTGCTCAGATATCAAGCACCCAAAGGCTCCTACAACAGTTAGCAGTGAACTTGCAAGTAAATTTTTAAATGCTAGAGCACCTCCACACTGCCAAGCCAAACTCAGGCCTGCCAAGCCATCTGCTCATGCAAATGCCCCCTCTTGGCAGCTCTGTAATTTAATCTAATAAAATTAATACTATTTTGTTAATTCTTTTGAAGATGCTTGCTCCTTGGCAGCAATCAGCCTTGCAGGAAAAGTCTTGCCAGGCCAGAGATGAAATTCCCTCTCCTGTGGCATTGGCTCTGCAATATGGCTATTACTTCAAAACTTCTCACAGACTTAAGATTAGAAAATAATCAACAACCCAGGCATAGCAAACAGCTGATCTTAAAGCAGTTCGTAATAAACCAGCATTACTGAGAAGCCGCAAATATTTCCCTCCCCCCCTCACAACTCTTTCCTGATAGGGAGTGCAGGTTTTTAAGGCCAACCTAGGGGCACCATGAGCAGTCAGGACAAGCAGGCTGTTTAGATCAGCTCAGCGCCCTGCTCTCCAAACACATGCTGGAGTCACACACACATAAAACACTCCATGCCCTTCAGAGGATGAGGAAAACACTCATGTCATGCAGAGGTTCCCATAGCTACTTATACACACAAACAAGCTTAAATAAATTTAAATATTTAATCAGGGAAGAGGAAGTAAAAGGGGAAAGAAAGCAACTTCTCACCTCTGCCAACGGAGCTCCATGAACAGTGAACACGCTAAAGCACAGAAGAGCACTTCTATGTATGTGGAGATTTTTTCCCCTTGTGGCTGCTGCCGGGAAGCTTGCTGTGGGCAGGCAGCAGCAGCGAGCGCTTGGCTTCCTCATTCCTGGAGCCGCGGCGCACGCGCTGCCCCAGCCCCGCGCAAACCCCCGGCCAGCCCCCGGGCGCTCCCCCCACTTCCTTTCTGAGGGCTTACAATAAATAAGTCATAAGCACCACCCATATTCAGTCTCAAACTTCACTGAAGCTCTAGAGAATGAGATTGAAGACCTCCTTTCAGTTAAGCTCAGTAACTAGTTTTAACTCTGCAAGAAAATAAAGAAATTGATATATGTTGACACAAGAATCTCTTATTTGGCAGTCAGATATTTTAGCAAAATCAAGCTAGTTGAGGACAAGACACAATTCCTCATATGAAACTTCTGGCTTCTAAAAGCAGCAGCAAACAAGTTACAGCACTAGCACAGGACCTTCCCAGAGAGGAAAGAAGAACTGCTGAGATGATGATTTAAGCTTCACACCATCCTTCAAAGCACAGAGTCTGACTGCACCAAGTGATTTACCCCATGTTTCCTAGTGGGACCAGAATGACGCCTAGTTTTTCTGCCTGAACTCCTATTTTCACACAATGTTGACTCGCTAGTCTCACGCCATTAAAGTCAAGAAGCTTTAAAGCCAACACATATGTGAAGAAATGTTAACAGCCTAGGACTGGAAGTAGTGCTCCATTTAAGTAGTGTGCAAAAAAGAAAAAAGAGTTCATTGTCACTGCAACTGCAACGCCTTTATCATTCATTAGACAGATCTAAGTAGAGGAAAATAATTTCCTCAAAACCCAGCTTGACTCCCCGAGACAATAAAAGATAAAAATCAAGCTAAAAATAAGTCAGAAAATTAGAAAGTGTTGCTTGCCAGTGCTACTCCACTAAAAATTTCCCTGCCAATGTGGTTCAGCAAGTATAATTCTGCTTTGACATCAAAGTGGCACTACAGACCTAGCAACACTATCGTTATTGCAATAAGAGGAACAAGAGAGAACAAGGGAGTCTGGAACTCTGACTACAGATGATTGTCAAAAGGATAAGAAAAAATAAAGCGTCCAAATTACAATACATCCTTTAATTGCTCTCCATATACATACGCCTCCAAGCAAACTTTCAGCCAACTTGAATTTGTGTTGCTTCTTTAAGAAACAAGTGCTTTCAGAAAACATATCAAGCCATAATCAAGTGACATGATCTGAACTTCCTCCCCCAAACAGATACATGACAAACTTGGTAGGAACTTGGTAACTTTCACTCCTATTCTTCTTATATATGTTAACTTCAAAAGCTAGCATTACACCATTCCCTCTTAAAAATATATAATACATACATCTATATGTGTGAATATGTACGTTTTGGTTCTTCACAAACTATTAGATATTTTTTAAAATCCCAAATGGTGAAACTTCCAGGCATAATAGTAAGAAAAGGATGAAGCATATGGTAAAAGCAGTATTAAAGGAACAGATCTGCTATGTTTAAGAGGGAAAAGAGAGGTTTCCATTTCAAACAACCTTAGAAAATGTAAAAGCAAAAGCTCCACTTCACTTCAAACATGTACACAGTGTTCACAAAACAAAGAAAATGATAATGTTCAGTGCTTGTTCATTGGAAATGTTTTGGCCCAGAAGAAGCACGTTAGTCACTTCTTTGATTTTTAACTAGTTAGTTTTTTTGGGATGAAGAGATGAACCACTCTTCTCAGTAAATGCTATTCTCTCATTTTAAAAATAAATGTCAGTAATATTATGCTAAAAACTGTTTATATAACAGCATAGCTTCAGTTTATTCAGTACATGCAATTTACTTTGAAGACAAAATATAAAATTCAAAAGAGTACCTGAATAAAAGCACAAACTTAGGTAGAAGCAGAGAACACAATTAATCAACCTTGAAACAAAAATAACAGCATATTGTTTATTTGCTTCTTTTTGAGCTCTCAAAACTATTTTGAGGAAAATAAGATCATAAGTAAGGATCTAATGCACAGTATAGAGAACAGCCTCCAGACTCCTGTGATACATTAAAAAGGCCCCGAGTTGGCCAGTAAACACTTCTTCATAGCAGGAGTTCACAAGGAAAAATATTTTTACCCTCTGAGCCTGTTTACATATTATACCTTGATACTCCTCAAATGCTTTGGAACTGAATTCTTAAACTATACAGTCTTCAAAAATTCAGTTACTCTATATAAGGCACCTCTTGAGTTACTGGAGGGATATTTTGTCTGTGTTAGACACTAACATTACACAGCACCCTTAACTTTGGGGAGGAGATGTTTGAAAACAGCCATCAACAGCACAATCCTTAGTAGGCATCCTCAAGCAGCAGAGAGGCAGACTGAGGGGAGAACAGCAGAACACAACCTAGGTTTTGGGCTTGACTCCTGCGGAGCACAACAAAACTACCAATTTGTAAGCAAGCAGCAAACCTTGGCCCCAGCCTACAAGTGACGAGAGCAGGTAAGACCACGGCAGCACCAAGCCCATGTAACAGTTAGCTATGCTTCCAAGAAAAGCACTTCACAACTAAATTCAGTGTTTCTTCACAGTGCAAGTCATCACAAACACATTCAAAGCCATAATCTTAGCTCAACATGGTTATAGCACTAAGCATAGCTCTATCTAAAGGAGAAAGAATATTCTACTAGTCCATAATTGAATTTTCCTACCACTCCTAAAGCCAGTTTCCTAGAAGCAATTATACAAAC
>JAUBOD010000992.1:894362-904651 GCA_032353885.1 Nothura maculosa
GCTGAAAAGTCCTGAGGCAAGGTTTCTGTGGTAAAGCTAGTGCCTAAGCTGCAGAAGAGAGAAGATAACAGCAGGATCACTTAAACACTTTTGGAGGTTTTGTATTTATTTCATAGGCGGATTTAACAAGAGTTGTCCAAACATGCTGAAGACTGATGGACTTATTCCTTCCATAAAGTCACACAATAATATTTTAAAGTGTGTGCCTAAACATGTATTCACTGCAGTGCTGCTGCAAACAAATGTGATGGTTTTATTGCTAAGCATTTTTTTAAGGTGATAAGCTTATTTACCTCCTAAATAGGAATACTTCTTCCAGCCCATTTTCACGTCTTTGGACTCATTTAACCCCAATACTTACCTGGTTCAGATAAGTCTCTTGTAGTGGCAGAAGGATGGGGTGTGAGGTACCTCCCTGGGCATATACTGGAAGATCTTGTCCTCCCATTATCATCCTTCAGATAAGGTTAAATGGAAGTCCCCTCTGTCAAGATAAATGTTTATGTGAACCCTTTACAGGCCGTGTTCTGGGAATTAATACACACATTTACCACTATCTGTCCAGCTGTGTTATCCTCCAGCTCCCTGTGGTAGATAACGCAGGAGAGGATTAACATTGAATCCAATCTTGGTGGATTTTAAATTTAAGAGTTTGTTTTGTTTGTTTGTTTCTTCTAGAGTGTGGGTGCTATACGTACTCAGGATTTCTTTTTCCAAGTTACAGGATATTTGTTTAAACAATGGCGGACTTACAGCATTGAGGATTTGAGTATACTATAAATAAAAATGTAGTCTCATTAGGACATTAAATAGTTTGAGAGTTTGTAACACAGCAAAAAAAAGTCAATAAGTCTGTTGTCAGAATTCCTTATAGTTGAAACTTATGTTTATATTCACTTTTCTCATATGTAGACTGCTTTATATCAAATTCTCATTTTTTAGGCCATATATTAATTTACTATCTTTGCAGATGCTGAGAAAAAAAACAATATTTATTACATAAGGCCTTAAAACTCTAGGAAGGTAGAGGTGGATATTGCCAGACCTTCAGTTTTAAGGGGTTAAATGGATGCTCAGTGTATTCTGGGGATAAAGTACAAGTTAGATTAACATCTGAAAATCATCAAGTTCACCTTTTTAATATCTAGATTTTTCCATTACTGATGTGCAGGTCAAGTCTTCCTACCAGCCATAGAAGATAGATCTTTAAGAGACCTCAACAGGTCATCCTCTCAGCCTGAAAGGAAATTCAGGATATCTATATATCTAAATCATTTCTGAGATGCATCCAATTCACCATTTCTGTCAGTATCTCCAGTAGGGAGCCAATAGCCAATTTTTGCGCTTAGTATCTTGCTTAAGTCTTCCTTGATAAGATTTCATCTCCCTCCTCTGACTTGATCTACAATACTCCTGGACGAATTCCTTCTGTGGAAACTTTTAACATAAGCAATCATTAGACTTAAGAAACTTGGCCAGTTCTATCTTTCCTAGAGTATACACAACTACACAGCTTTTTCATTTATTCTCCATAGCTCAAATTTTCTACACTTCTGATGTGCATTATTCACAGAGCTCTGATGGAAATGTGTCCAAAACAGAGAGGGGTTCTTCAGCAAAACATTTTTGAAGTCTGTAGAGTGTAAATTACTTTACCCTCTGTTTGCTTTGTCCTGTATCTCCTACATTTTGGTAAAGCTGGCACATTTTTTAAAATAGCAAAACATTATTGACTCATTTCTGTTTGTGAACTGCTGTGACCCAAGACGAATGTCTTTTAGAGCAATTTTTGTGTGTGTATTAGCATTTTGGGATTTTCTACATAATACAGCAATCCTTCTGGAGTCAGTCTTAAAAATTGAACTGAGCTGCTGCTTTCATGTTTTTCTTTCAAAAAGTTCAAGCCAATGGGATGATTTAGGTTAGGCATCTCTTCTCTTGCTAGCTTTTCTTTCTATTTGCATAGTCTGTTTTGCAACCCTAGTATTGACAGTCTTGAAAACTACGAAGTTTCCTGAACATAATTACATTTGTGGAGTTTAGCACACAGTGAGTTCACTGAATCTTACTTTCTTCAAGTTAATGTCTCTCACTTTGAGCCGTTCCAGTGCGTTTGTTTTATTCAAACAAAGCTCCATACCCTCGCTGGGTTTGGTTTGCTGGGCGCTAATACATCTCAGTTGCACCTCTTCCTCATTATCCAAACAGTGTCATCACCTTCATGGCTCATGATGCTCCTTTTTTCCTACCTATGCTTCCTGAACAGATCCCACTCTTCCATAACAATAACTAGTTATGACAATTAACTCATATTTTTTACTGTGAAATATAACTTCCAATTCCTTCCATTATGCATAATTCTGCATAAATCTGCAACACTCAAGTTAGGTGGCAGAGTAGTTTTTTTCCAAGCTATTGCTCTGGTAATGCAAGTATTTAATTATAAGCTTCCACCTTCTCTCACATATATATTTTTTATTTTTATTATTTCTGCAGGCCCTTCTGATTTATTATGGCTCATTAAAATAATGGGAACACTTGTGATAGGAAAACGATGCACTAAAGGAGTGCGCTAGTAGGAGGAACCCTGCAGTCCCAGGCTAACCAGGCACAGCCCACAATCATTCACTTGGGGAAATAGTTGACAGTATGGACTGATGTTCCCTGACATTTTGCTGATCCACCTCTGACCTGGAAAGAGCACAAGCAAGCTGTTCTAAATTATGTGGTTCATTTAATTTGTTTCACACATAAGATTAAGAAAAAAACCAAACAGACCAACTTTCTACTGCCTAAACAGTGCAGATGTTTAAATAAACATATACCTTTGTTTACTCTTTAAATATTATTTACCCACCCATAAACACTGTTGATAAACAAATACAATGTAAAGCTGAGAGAGGTGGGGTTCCAAGCCAGAACTCAAACAAAATAGTCTTTTTAAGGATCACCCAAGAGAGATTATTTATAGGTAGTTTTACTACCTATAGTAGTAGTCCTAGTGAAAATTTTCTGCATTTTTACGGATCTTTCTGCGAGCTGGATCGTTTCCAAGGGACTGCAAAGAATCATTTTCTAGTCCAGCTGTGGGGTTTTTAGATTTTCATTATTTATCTTTGTGAATAAAGGCGCTCTACACGGCGACGCCAAACGTGCCTCTCCGCGAGCTGCCTCGATGCCTGGGCGAGCCCCAGCTGAACTGGCTAGTGGCGGCGCGGGGCGGCCTAACGCGCCTGCCCGGCGTCCGTCCAATCACCGCGCGATGCAGGCGAGCGGAGCGGGGGCTCTTAACGGCCGCTGCGCGCCCAGTGCGGCGGTTTAACGGTCGCCGCGCGCTCCCCAACGGCCGCCGCGGCAGCAGCGAGGCGGAGGGAGGGCGGGGGGCGCTGCGCGCGCGCGCGCCGCCATCCGCTGCCGGAATGTGGAGGGCGCTCGCCCGGCCCTGAGGCGGCTGCGCGGCCGCGCCGCTCTTGCCCGGCCTCCCGCCCCGCTTCGGGGAAGCTGCGCGCCGGAAGGGAGCGAAGGCCGCTAGGGACCGCGGGTGAGAGCAGCGCTGCTGCCGCGGGCCTCCGGTGCTGGGTGAGGGGCAAGGGGGGCGTGCGGGGCCGTGGCGGGAGGCGCCGCCGCTCGCAGAGGCCGCGGCGGGCGGGCGGCGAAGGGGAGAGCGGTGCCGCGTCCCGGTGCCTTGTCGCGGGCTGACAGCGCCCGCCGGGGCGCGGGGCGGCCGGGGCACTGCCGGGCGTGCACGGCTGGGGCAGCCGCGCCGCGGGGAGCGGAGCAGCGCGGCAGCGAACTGGGCTGTGCAACAAGATAAAGTTGTTTTCGCCAGGAGGGGAGAGCCGGCTCTGCGCCTGCTTCCCCCGCCCGGGGAAAAGTGAAGTCACTTCCCAACAGCCCGAGCTAGTGGCCTCAAGCGGGGCCGCTTGCGGGCTTGAGGCTCTATCGATTTTTCCTACTTTTTGTTTTTTTTTTTTAAACATGCTTTTCCACAGCTAGGCCTTCCGTCACATTAACCTAGTGCGAAAGTCCTTGTTTTGGGGAAAGAAACTTAACCCTGTAAGATCGAAGGGGGTCTCAGCGGGTTCGGCTGCTCACGCTGCAGTTTCCTGCCCTGCGCTTTGCTCCTATTGCAAAGTGGTGCTGCTGAGATTACTTGGTGTTCACGATCTTATAAATTAACCATGCCTTAACACGTTGCTCAGTCTGGCGTTTTGCATACATCTGCTGTTTTGTTTAGAGAGGAGAAGAGAGGCAAGGGGAAAAAAAATATCTCTTGCTACATTTTCTTATTTTAAAGAAAACAACAAAATCGTAATTCACCTAGGCCAACAGCTTCTATCTGTTACTATCAAGCTGTAGTCTCACAGCTACACAGAGGACTTCTCAAACAAAACTTGTGTAAGATGCAGCTGTATTTCATCTCCCAGAAGAGTCCTCGTTGGTGGGACAAGGAGCACCTTCTGCTGCCAGTCCACGCAGGGTAGCGCAGCCTTTCCTGCCTGAGCGCCTTTGATGTGGGCTCAGTCCTGCCTGTTCCTCACATTGACTAATGCTCCAAACGGCGGGTAAAGCTACTGGGCGTATAAAATTAGTTCTGCAAATTAAGCGTGTGTCTAGGTACAAGAAGGACTGTAGCCAATATTGTTTGTGTAGTTGGATTATATGGTACTAATGACACTAACAAGAGGTTTGTTTGCATTTTAAACTTAAGTGTACTGCAAATATAGTAAGGTGTTGTGTACACAAATTAGTTCCAGTACTGTAAGAACTCAAGGGAGATCTGAGAATTTTCCTCTCCTGCATTTTATTTAAGATAATTGCAGCAAAATTCAGTAATGCTTGGTAAAAAGTAACATCCCTTCCTTTAACAGTGATTCACTGATGAAGTTTTAGTGATGTTAAGAAGAAGGTTGCAAAAGATCCAGGGCATAGTGTGTGCACCTTTTGAAGCCAGGAGTTGTAGTTGCTTCTTTACTTGTGTAACCAACAGGACCTGTGTAAGAGAACTAATTTTTTTTTTTTTTAAAGTACCTTTTCTATTTCTTCTTGTTTTAATGTTTTTCTCCGTGTCTGAGTTTCTTTGCAAGTAGAACAACTTCCTGTACCGATTTACTTGCCTGATCACGCCTCATCTGTCTGCAGGAGGAAGCAGTGTGTTGGTAGAGAGGAGGGCTTAGCTGCCGTCCAGCTATAGTCATGCAAACTGGGATGGGTGATGAGCTTATCTGGGTCATGGTTTCATGATCAGTGTAACTTCATGTGAGAAAGCCGCCCTGCTAAAAGCTGCCCCGTATCCTTGATTAGCTTGTGCCACTGGTGAAGGCAGCACATGATGGTGGGGGTGGTGGAAACTCTTCTTGTACTCTCAGGACTGGCTTATGTTGATCATGTAGCTATGGTATCATTGGACTGTTTTGTTTTTCTGTTTTTAGAAACTCACACACTTTCCGTTAGTCTGTGATAGTATCTGTGATTTTTCTTTTACTTCTTCCCTTGCTTATTCTTCTCCTCTGTAGACTTTGATTCATTAATTGAGAGGAACTGTCTGGGCATTTAGTTGATGGAAACTTTTATAGTTACTGAGCTCTATGTTAAATAGATTCAGCTGCAGTTTTTATTACAGCTGCTGTAACTGAAAGGTTGTTCCAAGGTAGTTTAAGGGACCTTTGCATTGTGTGGATGCAAACATCCAGTAAGCAGAGGACGCTCAATATCTTGTTGGTATACAGCTTCTGTTGTCCCATGGGATTGTTCAGGCCCAGATGCAGAACTCTGCCCTTGTCGCTGTTGAACTTGAGGGGTTCCTGTCGGTGCATTTGTCCAGCCTATGTGAGCCCTGAGCAGAAACCTGGCCTTCTGATGTAGGGACCATTCTGCCCAGGTTGGTGATGTTGGCAAACTGGACAAGTGACTTGCTCAACATCATATACTAGGTGAGCGATAAGGATGAAAAATGGAGATGAATGTAATGGACAACAGAATCCTTTCTTAGTACTTGGTATGAAACTTCTGCAGGAAGGAATTGGTTTTAAGTAACTTAGCATTCATGACTTACTAGGTCTTTTTTTATCAGGCAATTACTACTGTCAGAATTATATTATATGCTTGTGTTCTTATGGTGACTTCTATGTGGCAGATGCTGTATTGCAGGGTGTACTGGGTGACAGAAGTTTCCAGGAAGGAATGCTACTGAGTCTGCTTATTCAGTCATTATGGAATAGTCTTGTAGTTACATTTCCCATTCTTTCTCCTGGCCAACTGCATCCCAGAAGACATTAGATTGTTGCTGTGCGTTCTCTCTCTCTGCCTTTCTCTCCCTTTCTCTCCCCCCCTTTTTTTTCCTCCTTTTCTGAGAGAAGATGTTCTATATATAGAATTTTCTATTAAGAATACCTATTGAAATCTTGGCAGTGCTTGACGTGGACACCCTAATTGTGCTTTGTGGCATAGCAGCATATGTTGGACCTTTCTGGATTTCTTCAGTGACTCCTATTTGATTGCAGCTTCATTACATGGTCATAATCATCTTCAAATCTCAGCGAGTGTGCTGTAACATTCTTTAGAAGAATAAAAATTATGAAATGTTTGTTAAACAAATCTTCATGATTATTTTAATACTATTGTGGTGGGAGACATTTCCCACTTTTAATATCAGCGATAAACCAATTCTTGTAGCTCTGTGTTCAGCATGCTGAATCAAGCTAAATAGCTGTACTTCTCGTTCAAGTATAGCTGTACTTTCTGCTTACGTTATATCAGTTTAATGTATCTTACGACAAATTTGTCTTGAGTAGGAAGTGTGTTCCAAACGTGTTCTGTTACCAGACTGTTGCGGTCATCCATGCATGGGATGGGTTAAAATATTTGTTTTTCCTTTTGGAGAGTTAAAGTTGGGTGTGAAAATAGTTCCTTAAAGATTGACTTTTAATATGAACTAATTGCTTAGTTAATTTTGATAATCTTCACTACCTTTTAGGGATTTAGCACTTTCTTTTATTGTAAATTGGTTTATATAGTAATTAGAAATAAATAAAAAACAAGGCCACAGCAATAATTTGCTTAAAAAGTAGTTACATTAAAGTACATTGCTTTTCTGTTTAGTACAATTATTCATTTAGCATTAATGCCTTATAGAAGAGTAATATTAGCATATCCAAGTATTTTTGAATATTTTGATTTTAACTCTTATAGCCATCTGTAGCTTTTGGAATTTCTCCAAGGAAAACTATTCTAAATAATTCAGATTTGATGTTTTGACTTGGTTATTGCACTTTGCATGGGTCTTGAATATCTGCAATCTAGAATCCTGTTATATATGTTTATACATAATAGTTACGATTCATATATATATGCACATATATATGTAAAATATTGTGGCTTTCTTCTGAAAATAGATGAAACCAGCAGGTTTTATTGAAGTCCACAAATTTGCTGTAGCCTTTTTGTTTGTTTTTTAAAAATGTTGCAGTTCACAGGTATCCTTATGTATGTTTAATATTCTCTCTTCCCTTACTGTCTACTCTTTTCACAAAATTTTAATTTCAAGATACAGGCTCTGCTGTACTACTTCTACTTGCAGGCCTTTGCGTTCAAATCAACGTTGCACATTGGCATCAGGATAATCCCTAGCTGAGGAATTTCTTTGCATATATATTATATTAAAGAAAAAATAAAATCCAGAATTTTAATTTAGACCTAGCCAGAACCATTTAATATCTAGCTAAACTGTTAAAATAAGGTCTCAAAAATAGTATGAAGTTTTCTTCTCTGTGCTCAGTAGCATAGTACTGTGTTTTCCTCTACTATTTAATGATTTTGAGGAAATGCGTCAGTGGAGAACTTGAGGTAAAAATTACATGTTGTTTTGGATGCTTATTATTGTTTCTTGCAAAAGGAATTTGTAAGAATTGTGGGGAAAAGAGTTGATCAAAACATCCAAGAAAATACTTTGCCATTCCCCAAAAGACAAACATGAAGCAGAATTGCATCTCAGAATGATTTCATAAACAGTTATTTATAAATGCTATAAGATGGCTTACAGAATGCAGAGGAAGTTAAGAATTTACTGTTCACATGAAAATAAGGATGTTATTTAGAGGATACTTGGTTATACCTGGAGGCAGGACAGGCAATAGTTGACCAAAGCCCCACTTCCTCTGGGTTTCAATTGTTATGTATATTATAGAGTACATCCAAGTTCCTGAATTTCATGCAGTCATTGTTAATTTAAGGAAGTTTCATTTCTGCTTAAGCTGTCTTGAAGATAGCTGTGGTTTCTCTCTTAATCTTTTCCTGTGATATCTGAATATTTCAACTTTCAGGTAACAATTTAAGATCTTAGTTTGCATCTTAAGAGATTTAAGATATGAAGTCCTATGGTAAATATTTATTTTTTACTGAGAAGGTTAGTTTAATTTTTCCATTGTAAAAGCCTTTTTTGTTCCTTACGAATTCTTGGATGCACCATTCAAATTAGGTTAATTTGATGCAAAAGCAGTAGTACTCTAGAGTGTTTGTCAAATCAAAACTGTCTTTGCGGTATCTTAAGATTTGTGACTAATACAAATAGATGTCTGGTGTGTCTAATAATTTACAACTCTGATGATTACACTTGATACCTGTTAAAATCAAAGAAGCAACATGTAAGGAAAATAAAAGGTGATGAAACATCTAGTCTCTTTTGCCACTATGCAATGCTGGATTAACTAGAGTTTAACTCTTCTTGAGAAATGTTTGAGAAATAGAGGCTCTGTTGGTTGGATGGATGTGTTAAGAGTAGCTTCTATTAAGTGGTTAAGAGAAAAACATCAGAAGATAAATCTACCAAACCTGTCATTCCCCAGATCAAGGTGCAAATCTCCGGGGAAGCTGGCACAACTTTCAGCTCTGCCTCCAAAAGCTCTGGGGACGCGGGAGGGGCTCAGTGCTGGGCAGAGACCAGATTTTTTTTTTCTTTTGGGTTGCAGTGATGTTGGAAGTGACTCTTTAAAAAGTACTGATTTGGAAAAGAGAGATGAGTCTTGGATCTCTACTGCATTATATCATACTGCTTCTCCATATGGTCTCTTATGCACCATGACATGTAATATTTATTGGAAATAATAGTTTGTGGGGGAAATACTTGGTTGAAACATTTATTTAACAGAGATTACTACATAGTCAAAAATTGGCTGATGCTCTTCCCCTTAATGATAAAAATACAAAGTAAACTCCTTAAAACAATCTTCTTACACTATTGTTTTCCTCTGGAATAATATAGATTCTTCAGTAAAACCAGTTAACACACAGAGTGAGTACTTCCTGTGTAAGCATCATTTAGCCGTGAGCACTATAAGAAACCTCAGTTCTGCCTTGGGAAACTTCAGTCGTGAAAAAAATTAGATCTTCTTAGCTGCTGCCTCATGTTTTCCAAAGGTAAAACTGAATCACTGGCTAATGCAAGAAGATGGTGGTGCTTGGGTGGTGATGGGGAAGCAGAGGTAAAGCTACAGAGCTACTATATTTGCTGGTTTGCTTTCCATTCCTTGAGGCAGAATGGGCTGCTCTGCTTCAGCCAGTCATGTAAAATTCTCCCACCTCATACGCTCAGTGGCTGGAACTTGATGTGTTTATGTATCATTATTAATAAGAGGCGCATAAGCACTGGTCACATCTTTAGAAGAGGGGAAGTCCTCTTATTTACACTTTCTTTTAAGGTGTAGTTTATGGGATGGGGGAGGAGAAAGGGTTTGTTGGTTTGTTTTCCAGTTCAGTTGACAAAGAAATGAAAGGACTTCCTGAAGTTGATTGAACACTTGAATTAGATTAGCTTGCAAAGATTATATTTATAAGCAGTCTAGATTAATGTGTCAGCAGGAGGTATATATGCTGCTGTAATCTGTTCTTACACTGATGTTTCTTGTGTCTTTATAATGTTTATTCTTAAACATATCTTACCCCTGAATAATATTTTTTTATGAAAATGAAACTCTCAAACCTTATTTTAATTCTCTCTTGTCTAGAGTGTAGCTTGTCTCAAATGCAAATAGCACATTTTCAATATTTTTTTGTCTAACTCCAACACTTAAAAAAAAACAAAAAAAAGGAAGCTGGGACTACTGTAGTTAGCAGTTTTCTGGTCACCTCCTCAGCCTATGAATTTTAGGAATTCAGGTGTGTGGGTTTGTTTTAAATGCGCTTTTCTTTTTGCACCTTTGTCTTGACTAATAATCTCTGCAGGAGAGATTAGTGATGTGGGGCTGCTTTCACTGCAAAGGTGAAGTGCTTCCTTGCCTGAGTCACACTGCAGT
>JAUBOD010000992.1:943640-957775 GCA_032353885.1 Nothura maculosa
CTCTGGTGTTTCTTCAGATACTTGCACATGTGGGCACTTACGTCTTCCTTCAGCTCAATCTCAACACTGTGCTTAGCTCCTCCTCTCTCAAAGGAGGAGCTGGAATGGAAAGTCTTTGCAATTCTTTACCAATCATATCTATAATGTATATACTTATATTTTAGTCTTGCAAACAGCTTTTTTCCAAGCCAATGTAAAATGATGGAAGTGGAGATAATTTTCATGTAAACTTAAGGCAGAAAAATACTACAACATTCTTTTAGATGACCAGGACTCTGAAAAGATATTTTGTTTTGTGCTTAGCTTATTTTCCGTTCTTGTTTGTTGGCACTTTTGCTCACAGGAGTAGAAGAAAGTAGGAGAGATTATAAATGAGCTCCTATCTATGCAGGTGTCATTAAATGGAAAGTGATGTTTGTCTCGTATTTTTTAACTTGTGAGCAAACTGTGTTGAAACAAATCAGCTGTGTATTGAAAGGACTGCCTATACAGAAAGGCTATTTTTGTTGGAGTACAAAATTATTCCAGCTTGTTACTTGAAGCTCTCCCAAAGGTTAGGGAGTTAGCAACAGGAGAAGGAGCATCTTTCTCCCAGCGGCATCGTGCAGGCTCCTGCCGCTCAGCGTTCTGAGGCTAATTCATCAGTAAGGGAGTCTAATTAAAAAGATGACTGTTCACCAGCTGCTGCAGCAGGTTGGTTAATGGGCTGAAACATTAGAATATTTTTGTAGCAAATGTTTGTGTTTAGAGATCTGCATCCCTTTATCCTAATGGAAAATGGTTGACTTGATGCTCCTGTGCAGGGTGGAGTAATTTCCTTTTCTGTCCATTGCAAAAGGAGCATCCCTGGTCATCAGAGGTCTGTCTGGTAAGACTGGGGAAAGGGGGAACTGATGACATGAGTGTGTTGGGAATAGTATGTAACATATATATATATTTAAAAATCATCAATTAAAAATGAAATTGTCTGTGAAGCAAAGCATTCCCATAATTTCTAAATACACCAGTTTTGTGTCTTATGGCACACATGCTTAAGGGCAAATAGCTGCAACTAAAGCTGAAGAAAATTATTGACGTCCTCCCTTTGGCAAGAGTATCTTGGAATGTTTGCAGGTGTTGGTTGCCCAAGCGGTGCGTGAGCCTCGCGCGCAGAGCCTCACGTGCAGGTGCATGGAGCCTGTCTTGCCCTTAGCCCCGGGGAGTTACTTCACTGACACTTCTTTGAGAATCCTTGATCTCATGTGTTTTTGTGGTTGGCTTGAGCTTTTTATTTACATTTATTTTATTTTGAATCTGCTTGTAGACATGGTCAGCCTTAACTTTTAAAGTGACCTGATATCAAGAATGATATGACAAGATTTAATAATTGTCTTTAATAAAACTTTTTTAAAAGTAAATTACAAGTTATATATTTTTAAACTGGTTAAACTGATTAAAAAGAGGAGGGAAAAAAAAAACCTTGCTCATTGCTCTTTACATAACATAGAGCCACTAAAATGGTTCTAGAGGAAGATATCACTGAGGTCTCTGCAGCTTGTGTATTTCCTTGATTGTTTTAAATTCAGCCTATTCAGTATCTGCAGGCAGATTGCTGAGTTTTACTCTTCTCTGCTTTTTCCTGTAAGGTAAGGACAGGATGACTTGACTATTTTTTTTAAACTTTGGTAGTTCCATTCATGGTAAATAGACGTTGGTATTTTTTATAATTTGATATAGTTGTGCACACAGATCAGATTATTTGCTGGGTTGGACTAAAAGGATGCCTCATTTTTGTTATGAACAATAACAATATTAACTCAATTAATATGTTGATGTTGGCAATTAGAATCTTCCATTTGTTATTTGAATTATTTTAAGGGTGTTGCATATTGTGGAATAAAAAACAGTAGGAACTGAAAATATATTTAGAAATTAATGAGCAAATATTGCCTCTAAACAGCAGAAGTTGGAAAAAGATTGTAATTGCTTAAATAGCTTAATTAAAATGAGACTTCATATAAAAGGTTAGTTTATTATCAGTGTACCAAGGCACCTAGTTTCATAGTAAGTAGTTTCATAGTAAATGTTAATATTTCTGTTTCAGGTTCAGGAAGGTAAATTTAATGTACCGAGTCGTGATTCATCCAGAGCTCATCTGGAGGAAATCTTTCAGCTTGGTGTGCACAAAGGGGAAGCTTTTGGCTCGGCTGCCATCTTCACGGCAGTTTTCTATTTCAGACTAATATGAGCTCCTTTCAGAACCAAATAAGCAGCATCTATTAGTAATTTTTATTTTGGTCATACTGGTTACTTTTAAATACGATACTCGCAATATAAAATAAGGCTAAAAAAATACTATTTTGGGGCCAATCTCAATCTTTTCCATACGTAATTGTGATGACAGTAAAATAAAGCTCAGTACAATTGATAGGTTTTAAAGAACTGTATGGCCTACTAGCTTTAAAAATCACATATATTGATACACTTATTTTGGTGTTAAAATTGATGGTCTCATAGGCTTCAGATATGGGGGGGAATGTGTCACTGCTTTGCAGACAGCAGGTCTTTGTAGTGCAGTGTGCAGGAAGAGCTGGCAGACCCGGTCAGTGCCTGGTAGCCCGCAGCTTCTTTTAAAGATCCATTATATTCCCATCTAGATAGAGTATGATTGACCCCAGATATCACCCTAGATATGATTAGGTATCCTACTTTAGGGATTGGTTTGTTAATAGATGTTGGGATATCAGGAGCTGTCAGGAGCACTGGGGCAGTGCTGAGACAGGAGTGATGGCAGGAGCAGTTTGTGGTGTTGGTGTTGGGACCAGCCCTGATGTTCTCTGCAGCACGTGCTGCTTTTTGCTAAAGCAAACTCGCTGTGTATGTGTACATCTCTCTCTTGCCACATAGGACATTGCTTAGGTTAAGCAAACTGTTATGCACATGGACTATTCAGAGAGATCTGTAATGCCTGACAGCATAAGATGCATTTATAAAAAAAAAAAAAATCATCCTTCCCTCAGTATTGCTATCATGGAAAATTCAGTGTACGCGGCTTCCTTCCCAGCTTCCCAGCTCTCAAACAAGGCTGGCGTAATTGGCATTCAGGCTGTGCTACTGGAGCCCTGGAGTGGTTTGAAGGTGAGAGGAAGAGACGAAACATTCTTCATGAGTTACTGCAATGAAGTAGTTACTAAGAGACTTGCACTGTTAAGGAATTTACTGATATCAACATATAAAAACGAAATAAAAAAACAGATGACTGCACTGAAAGAGAAAGGAGTAACTGAGTTTAAAACATTTTGTTTATCAAACTGATTAATTTCTGGTTTGGAAATACAAAAGGTGGTAGCATAAATCTTCAAAAGAAATTTTTGATGAGCTTCAATGTGACACTTAAATAGGAGGGTGTTTGTGCCTGCCAGTTGGTTACTGAAGTGCTCCGTTGGTGCCAGTGGCTCTTGTCTTGAAAATCAAATTTACGACTTGCTGTTTGTACTTGTTAGATGTTATTTCCAACCTGTATCCCTTACCAAATATTTTTTCCCTTTTGTAGTGGGGAGTTACTCATACCAATTAAGAGCAATTTCCCTATTAATGAGCAAATTTGCAGGAGATGAGTCGCAGCGAAATAGCACTTCTGTGCCTTCTAAAAATCTTTTATGTAAGTTTCTGTGGACACATCTAAATATTTTGGCAGCTAAGCTTTTTTTTCCTAGTTGTAAATTTTAATCAGTTATTTTTTTTAAATTTACAGCTAAATATTAGCTATGCAGACCTTCAGATTTATCTTTTTAACCATATGGTGTCTCAAGAATACCATGGTGATGTGACTATTTTGTTTCAAGAATAGTTCAGCTTAAAAGTCAAATGTTTTTTTTTGACGAGGTAATCCAGTATACAGCCTGAATCTAAAACTAACTTGTCTCATACAGTGGTGCAGCTTAAAGCTGCACCTTATCCAGGCTGCATGCCCTTGATAGCATGGCTTCCTGGTGGGATTTTCCAAGCATTCTCCAGGACTCCCAGCTCATACCGCTTCTCTCGTGCTGTTGCTAGCAAATGTGAGGCCTGTTCATCATAGATCCATGTTTGGAGAAGTCCCTCCCTGGGCACCTTGGTTGTGCCCCCGAGGTTGTGTGTCCCTGGAGTTATCGCTAGCTCTGCTGGGCCCCCTTTGCCTAAGGATGCCTTCGTTAGGTTAATGCAAAGCTGCAAGCTAATTGCCGATGTCTCTGGTTACTTGCATTGCAGACAAACTAGCAAATGTGGAATGACTGCTTGGCAGCTGCACTGTACGGTCATGCGTTGGCAAACGTAACTGCAAAACACGTCTTTGGTCTTTCTCCTCCTGCTTCCCAGGATTTCCTTTACTTTTCTATGAAACTACTTGTCCTGACAAATTATGAACATAGAAACATGCATTAGGAATTAAATCTACTTGCAGATATTAGAATAAATATTCCTTTTGGATGCTTTTGATTTTACTGTGTAGAAGAAACGTGACCACTGGATGCCAGATAGGAACAGCAAAGGATTTCACTGCACATGTAAGTATTGCTTGGGTGGAGGGATGCCTGAGCTGCTACATCCTACCCTTGAACTCTTTGAAAAAGTTACACTCAAGGCAACCATAAACTTGATTGTGCCCTGGATGCTCTATAATGAGGAAAGTAATTTCCTAGAAAGCTCCTGTTGAAACAGCCTGTCTTGGTAGCTGTTTTGAGTCAGGAGCAAACTTTGGAAAAAGACAACCTGATCTCTTTGTCTTAAGTGTTACACAGACTTCTAAAACTTTGATTTTAATATGGCTAAGATTTAATAATTTATGTCTGGTGACAGACTTGGCTCCTTTTGAAAGAGATCTTGACTCTGTCACAGATTTATTATTTAACATGTTTTGCTGCATTCTTATTTACATCTCTAGAAATACTGATGGCTTCTTGTGATGCTTAAGAGGAAATAATTAGGTGTCTTAACTAGTGTCTTGGATTCCTACTGAGGTTGGTGAAGCACAACTGCGAAGATGCGCTGACGTTTCTTTGGTGTTAGGTTGCTGCCCTCTGTCCTGTGGTGATCTCATTTTCACTATGGAATTTTTGTGCTGTGGTAAGGAGTGGGTCTGACCGTCCATTTAGGGCAAGGGAACCTGGCTTTGATCTGGACTCCTTGCCAGGCTGGGAGCTCTGATGGCTGGGGCAAAGAGACCCTTAACGTTGGTGAGAAAGTAGTTACGAGGAGCGCTGCAAAAAGCCTTGAGCCGCTGCAGTGCAGGCGCCTGCCAGGCGGGTGCTGTGGCACCGCGCTGGTCTGCGCCGGCAAGCGAGCTGCTCTCTCATACATGGTTCCAGTCAAAATATTTCCAGTGTAAATTACTGCTTTTAGTCATAATTCTTTGAAGTATCCTTTAAGTATTTTGCATAACATTAATTAAGGCTTAGCAGAGTTTGGGGCTTGCGAAGTCTCACAGTGCAAAGATATATTAATTTCTTATAAAAGTAGCAATTTGAACATCTGTCAAATGTTGGATAGGAGGGAGGGAAATCTCTAAGATTCTATCAGTGGATATGCTTGTAGAGCTAGGAGCCCCAAAATGATGATATAGCATGTACCAGAAACTTAAATATATGGTATTCTTGTAATTATAGTCTTATTGATAACGCCATGCGCACAAAGGGCAGAACGCAGCTTGTTCAGACAGATGAATTTTGGTATTCCTTAACTTTTCACTGCTTAATTGGAAATTATTAAGTGACCTTTAGTTATATATCATCTATAATGACTGCGTAAGTGCTGTCTTTTTGCTGTTTTTTAATAATAAGCTGCTCTGTTTCTTGGATCTGGGTAAAATTACCAGGACATTAATTAGGTAGCATGAAGTCTATATCTTTTCCCTCTGACCATGAGAACTTTGAGTGACTCATATTCTTTTCACCTTTATTTCCTCCCTCTCTTATTCTGTGAAGTTCACTGGAACTTGTGCTAATTGTGGGCTCCAAAGGAGAATCAAAAAAAGAAACTGCTTGTCTCTCAAGCGCCTTCTGAAAATTGAGTCATAGATGTTACATTTTAAGCCAGCAGAATGTTTGATTATTCTACTTTTGACTGCCTTTAAAATTCTAGTTGCCATAACAACTTTATTTCTTTATTTTTAGCACATCAGTTGCCATAACAATAAAATATAGCTTTTTGAATGTAACCGTTTTTTTCCTTCACTTTCTTGCTTTGTTTTGCGAAGAACCTTTTTTTGGGAGGAGAGGAAATATAGCTAAGTTTTTCTCCGTGACCACTTTGATTAGAACATAAGTAGAAAAATAAATTCTTTCATCCACTCTTACTCAATTTCTATGAGAGATTTTTGACTATTAAGTATGTTTACAACTTGTGCACAAAAATGAATGCAGATCACTGCATTAAACTTTTCTGTGGTAGAAAAGTGAATAAGGTACAGGCAGCTGCCGCTGATCCAGAAGCATATTTTTTATTTTGCACTATTGATAGCTGTCGTCTTTGTTGATTTTTTTTTTTTCCTTAGTATAAGATTGTTTTGAAGATTACTGATAGTTTTGCAGCCAGTAGCTCCATTTCTGTCATGTCATTCTTTATCTTATCTTTCCTTAAAAGTATGGAACAAATTGTGCTCAGTTTCTTCTGCAGCAAACATTAGTGATGGGCTGAAGAGCAGGATGTTGTGCAAATGCTGTGCTCCTCTCCAAGCCCCTTTAATTCCAGTGGCCATGTAAAAAGCTGCCCACTAGCATGTTATGAAATTATAGCAGGTAGAGCCGGTGCCTCTCTTGCTTCCCATATGGCCTTTCTTCCTGGCACAGCATCAGTTAGTTGGAGGGTATTATTTTGCTTATATGTTTGTATGCCAAGTACTGGGCGGATATATGTGATATTTCATCAAAATATATGAAGAGATTTGCACTAAGCTTCAAGCTATGATTTTGAGCAGAAGGAAGAGGTTTATGCTTGAATTTAATATTGGTGAAAGAAGTTAGACTTGAGCTTATGAACTTGACCTCTATATTTCATGATAGTATCCTTTCCAAAACGGCTTGCATTTTCTCTCTGGGATTTAGCAATGCACATGAGGATTTGCCCATTAATTGAATGTGATAGGGCCTGCACGTAGTTGAGATGTCTCGATGCTAATGTTTTGTACAAGTAGCTGCATCGTAAAATTAAAAACTAAGTTGGTAGTTGCTTACAGCATTTGTACCATATTTTTCATGGAAGCAAAGCTTACCTGTTTGGGTTCTTTTGCCTTTTATTTTTTTCTCTAAAGGCATTAGCAGATCAACTTTGACTTCAAACATTTGGAATATTTTTGCAAGACCTAAGATCAAGCTATAGAAAAGATACTTTTAAAAGTAAATCTATTCTGTTATAGATTTTCTAAGGCAGTGTGATAAAATGCACTAGCAGAATTTTGAAAGTGGAATAAATGTACAAAAAAAATGGAAGTCATTGGTATATCTCTGGACATCATAAAGAATAGCGATTATAGACTTCTAGACTATAGAATTCTTCAGTTCTATTTTTCATTAAGGAGATATTTAAACTGTCTAGTAGTGGCAAGGTATGTATTTAATTTCTTTTTTTTCTTGGAGAGAGGGAACCATGACAATTTATTCAAAAAAAGAAATATCAAAACTGTTTTCTCGAATCACATAACATTTTACATGTGTGAATTTCTAACTATAAAAATAAATGTGCTCATTATGTAATACAGTCAAACTAAGCTGAAATGGTCTAATTAATCGAAGTTCAGTGCATTTAGATGCTATTAAACTTGAAAAATAGTTTTTGGGTGTTAGAAGATTTTTAGAAGCTAGTTTAACTCCGGGAGGGACCCACTTTTTTCCAGTACATCTTCTCATGTCACCTGGCTCTGTGGGCTACCAAGAAGTCCAACTGAGCAGCTGTTTGCTGAGTTGTCCCTCCAGGCTGCTGTTCCCAGGCCTTTCCCTCGCCCGGCTATTGAAGCCAGCGTGTGCTGAGAGCTGGTGCTGTGGTGCTGGCCTGGGAGCACCAACTGCACAGCAGTGCTGGCTGTGAGGAAAAGAGGATAGAAAAGAAGCTGAAACTACAATCCAGAAAAAGAAATTGTGCCACACAACTGTTTATAAATAGTTTTTATGCCCCATCCTTTCCTAGTCCTCTTTACCACTTCCTCACAAAAGTGGCAAATCAGTAATCCTGAGTAACACCTTGCTTAAAGACAGTCTTCCAAAATCACAGATTTGCTTGGGCTGTTTTCAGCTTTATTGTTCTCAGGAAGCAGGGGGTTGGTGTTACTAGTTCAAATGTGTTATCTGTGCTGCATGTTCCTCAGCAGCACTAAAGGAGAGCTTAGTTCTCCTCTGTCTTTGCAGCAGCAGCCGAAGCTGCAACTTTTTCTTCTGAGTGATTCGGGTTGCTCAAGGCTGGTACGAGCCCTTGGCCCCACTTATCTCCTTGAGCAACATGATTTTAAAAAGGAAAAGTTTAACTACCCTATTAAAGGAAAAGCTAAAAGGGGAATGTGTCATTTCTAAGCAGCTCAAAATATGAGCCTGCACACAGGGTGGAAGATGTTTCTGGCCAGCTCTCTGGACTGGCCACTCTGGGAGAACCTGCTATTGCTGCTTAGCTGGGGCCACATCCATAGCACCTGCCTCTGGATCCACATGGGATGTATCTGGGCACTTGTCACATAATCGCCAGCAGTGATTTTTAGTAGCATAGAAACAAGTGAATAATGCTGAAAGATTTTAAAACTCTTTTTGGAGGGAAAAGATAAACTAGCTGTGCAGATGCTGTGTCTGTTCTAGCTTTCAGAACAGCTGCATGGTCACAGTAGCCATGACTAGCTCATGATTCCAGGAGTATTTTCTGCCATTAGTCCATCCTGTGTGCAATGTGAGTACCTGTTTTGGTTAAAAGAAAGTAGACAAGACAGTAGCAGGGGTTTTTTCATATTGAGATGGAGGAGGAATTGAAAGTGTGGAGGGTGGCTGGTCATAGAGTAGTTTGTGTGGGAGGTGGCTGGTTGATAGAGTAGTTTGTGCAAGTGTGGCCTCTAGGCAGGGACTTCTCAGGTATGTTTTAAGTATGAAGTGGAGGCAGTGCTTTGGGGAGAATTTAAATAATATCGGGCACAAATACATATACAGTAAGGTAATGCAGAAGAATTACAGTAACATTTTTATGTACTTCAACTTTTTTCCTTTGATGCATGCAGGCTTGTGCTGCAAGGCTGACAGATGCATGTGGTTAGAGTGCGCTGCCAGTAGTGTCAGGCAGATGCTTGTGTTGGTGCCTTAGTGGCTGCTGCTGTGCAGACCCAGGCTCTTCCTTTGCTGCTTGAGGCTACAGCAGATTATTCATCATGTAAACTCCTGAAATCAGAATTGGTTCCGTCTCCAAACATCATGCTCTTATTTTCAAGAGAACTTCATGGCTTGCAGTAATTGAAAAGCAAAAGCAAGTGATCTTTTTATTTTGATTTTTTTGTTGTTGTTGTTGCTTGTTTTTTTTTAGTAGCCTTCAAGTTTGCTTTTTAAGCTATGATGAAATGGAATTGTTATTGATACAGCCTGAGCTTTATGCTTGTGCCAAGATGGTTAGAATCCTTTTGAACATAAACTTTCTGGGACCTGCTGTGCTTTCAGAACAGCAATTCAAATGCGCCTATGAACTGTTATTCCTAGCCTAGTAGACACGAAATTATTAGTAAAATACAACTATGTCAAAGTGCATCTCTAAAACATGTTAATAAAATCACCTTTTAAATATTATTTTGAAATATGGGGAATGATTTCCTGCAGAAAAGGAAAGGCTAATACTACCTTCGCTGTTCAGGCTGTTCTTTAGGTTTCAGAATTTTGTTAAGCTTCTTTTAATTGCTGATTTTTTTTCTTTTTTGTCTTGTGGCTTATTTAACAGGTAAAAATGTTAATTGTCTCCTGAAAGCAGTGCAGTGTAATTAATAGCTAATTGATTTCACCTCACCCTCGTGTATCGCCATGCAGAGAGGCAGTGTGTTACAGTAGGACTGCTGCGCAGCACAGGGCTTTGTTGTGGTACTTGAAATAGAGAGCGGCAATTTGGAATGAAATGCCTTTGCTTTCAGACTGCAACCATCCTTTCACAAGCCATTAACTAAACATTTGACATGTAACCAGAAGCAGAGGTTACAGGGAAAAGCAATACAAGTAACAGTGCCCTGCACCAGGATGCCTGCAGAAGTGATAGTAACCACGTCTTGTTTTGCCAGCATAAAATCTACTGTTAGTTTAAGGGTGGTTGGATTAATTTTAGTGAGAGGCACTAGTGACTTTAGTGACTCTGACTGAGGACCTGTGTGATTTTCCCTCCCCCCAACCATCTTAAGACAAATTTTTCCCTCTACTTTTGTCATTTTCTACATTCTGCAGAGTTGTCTTTTTCATTATTTTTCTACTTTTCTCATCGTATATGCACAGTTAATAAATAGCATGCTTGCACAGAGTTGCTTGCAAGTGCTGCCTTTCAACCAAATACTGTGTTTAATTGCTGAGGAATGCTAATTATCATCAATCATTAGACCTCAACCACAGTATTTCTGTCAAGTAAATTCACTTCATAATAGTTTGTAGCAGAGTGTTTTATTTTGATTGAGTTGAAGAGTAGGAGCTTGGTGGTACGTGCAGCTCTTGAGCTGAGCTTATAAAGTGAAGCCGTTTGTCATAGGAAGAATCACAATGAATTATGTCGAGGGAACCTCCAAACAATATGTTCTTCAGTGTAAAATTCAGAAGGGTAACCATTTAATTTAGGATCATGGGTTAGAATTGTTTAAAATTTATTCTAATGCCTTACTGTTTGTTAAGCATATGAATAATAATAACTGATTTAAAATTTCCAAACTTTTAGTAATGTTAGAAGTGTTTGTTTAATAACGGAACATAAAAGTGCTGGGCAATGAGCTTACAAGTATGAATGTCCATCTTTCCCTACTGATTCACCACTACACAGCAAAAAATATGTATTTGCCCATTGCTGGTTTTGTATTACAACATGCTAATTCCTTAACATTTATATGATACCAGCTAATATTTGTGACATGGGAAGTAATGTTGGAAAGAAAATGGGGCAGTGAGTTTGTCAGAGAAGCAAATGAAGAAGAGTAGATGAAAAAGTAGATGAAAAATTATTTAACCCCTACTTTTTTTCCTAACTGTGCAAGTGTGTCTTGCCTTGGTGATAGTTGCAACAAAGCAAACTAACTAGATCCTAAGGGGAGGAAATTGCAGTGATTGTGGTGAGTAGGGGATTGTGCCAGGTGACATGCGGAGCTCCCTTCCAGCCTAAATGACGCTGTGAGCCTGAGTGCCTTGAGAGGAAACAGTGCTTGGGAAGCAGCTCTGCATCCCAAGTAAGGAATAAAATGGATTTCAGCACCCATCTGCCTTTGAACTCCACAGTTTCTGATATTAAAAAAAAAAAAACAAAAAACCCACGTGCACTTGAAAATCAATTCACTTTTTAAGGTAACTACTGATAGCCTTTCCTGTCCTTTCTTTTAAAGCTGTGTTTACACGCAAGCTTTATAGAACACTGTTTTTGCAAGCATTAAAAGCAAAACCAAGGTGTCTGTATGAGGTGCTGGTCACATAATTGCCCGAGATACTGGAGATAAAAATAAAGCAAGAAACAGTTTTGTTCTTTAAGCTGAAAAGAAAGCGGTGGGGGCGAGAGAAGAATATTGTGGGGGTAAAAAAACCCAAAAAACCCAAAAAAAACAGAGTTGAGTTGGGAAGAAGAAAAGAAGATAGGGGACTGGCAGACAGCAGTTTGTACATATTGCTATTCAGGTCTACATCTAAATAAATAACCAGTACTATGTTTTCTATCTCCCGTTCTCAGCTGCATCTCCCTATGCCAATCAATGTCTTATTTCTTTTAACATTTTGGAGGAAAGTGTTGTGCATTTGGTCCAGTTGATCAGGCAGTCTGTTGAAAAAGAACCCTGAAGGATTTAGAGCTACAGAAGAGGGGTGCAAAGGAGATAGTGGTTTGTGTCTTATGGGAATTGATTCCATCATCCCTATGTTTTTTACAAAAGGGAGGAGGGGGAGAAGGGATGAGAGTTGGGAACAAGTCCTTTTCCTTCCTGAATACAAGTGCTAGGTAACAGTGTGTTCCTTGGCTCCAAGCTTGCAGCTCTACCTCTGCTCTGGTGTTTGCTGCCTGAGCAGCTGTCCTGCCTCCTCGCAGGGTCGCACACAGCAGCGCTGCTTCCCCGCACTGTTTATAGGCAGCCCCAGGTGCTGCCCGCTCACCCCTCTCGGCAGCAGAATCAGCTGGTGAGTCTTCTGCATGGTACCTTCTGCTGCTTCCAGCTCATGCAGTTCCTAAAGGAGGGTCTTTATTGCTCCGTCCATTCAGCTGAGACATGATCAGCCCTTGCATGGGGCAGAGCCAGCTCTGGCATTTATTTTATGACATTTGTTTGATGGCCTAGTGGCAGCCATTAAGTTCTTCAATATAACACTTTCTGCTTGCTTTCTTTTCTTTATATGCAAATAATAAAATCTACACGTATGTTTTGTTTAAGACTGCCAAAGGTTTAAATGTCATTTTCTACAGACTGTTTCCACGTAGCTTTTTAATATGTTGCCTCTGAAACCAAGTTTCAGGATTGCTGCATTTTGTAAAATCCTGCCTGGGATTGTGGAGTTCTGTTAGGACTAGCTGATTTCTGTTTTAATTTTCACTTGCCTCCGAATGTACGTCAAATAGAGCCCAAGTTAGTGCCGTCAGTCTGAGGCAGCTTGTGCTGTTTCCTTCCCAGAAATGCCACAGCGAGGTGGGAGCTGGGGGGCTGGCAGCTTGCGGCAGCGCTGCTGGCAGCGCCGGGAGCCGGCTTCTCTTCCCACGAGGAAAGCGACCGAGCCCCCTTGCTTTGGAGCCAGCTTGTCGCTTGAAACTGTGGAATCAGAGCCCTTCCCGTGGGCCGAGGCCGGCTGGCAGAGGCTGTTGCTGCTTCTGCTGTTCTCTTGTACCTGGCTAGCAGTGCTCGGGGGGGCTCTGCAAGTCCTGCGATGCCGGGGTGGCAGCAGCGCTGGGTAGTGGGGCTGGGCACGCTGCATGGGCAGGAGCTTGCAGCCACCTGCTGCCCTGACAGCAGAGCAGCGTGGCTGGCATGCAGCGGTGCCACTACCATTGTGCAGGTCTGTGCTGGCTACAATATGCTGAGATTGGAGTTTCCCGTGGTGCTTTTAATTGTGGGTGTAACGAGCACTGTCTTGTCTCGTGGCTTTGTGGCTTCCTGCCAGGCCTCTTGAGATGTTGCAGCCCTGCATTGTGCTGGTGCCAGCCCTGAGGTGGGCTGGCAGGGCAAGGAGGCACCGCGCTCATCCTTCTTCCAGGACACGGGCCTGTGCACCCCGTGGGAGCAGGAGGGCAGGATTTGGGATCCGCAGCACCACGGTGCCGCAAGCCGCCTGCCTGCCCTGCTGCGTTTGCTGCTGTTTCAGCTCTGTGCGACTGCTCTGAGGTGCTGCAGGCTGCGCTCCAGCACAAGGAGCCGGGAGCAACTCAGCAAGATTTTGCTTGTGCTTTGCCTTGCAACTGGGAGAATTTGAATCACTGCAGCTGTCTGGTTTGTTTGGCCACCTGAATACTGTCCTTGACAGAAGTGTTTGGCTTATCCATAGCCCCAAATCCTGTTTGGTGGTTGCTGTTTTCATATTGCAAATGCTGCTTCTCCCTCAGACGTGTGGAGGGAGGCGTGAGATGTGTGCCAGCTCTTGTGACAAAACTCTGGCTGCTTGCTCTGCTTCTGTGACCCATGGAGGAAACAGGAGTGCTGCGTCCCCCATCCGTGAACAACGGCCTCTGTTCCCTGCGTGGGAGATGTGTCAAGGGAGTTAAAAAGCGGGTGCCCTTTGAGAGAGGGCCTGCTCAGGCACACGTGCTTGTACTGAAGGTGTCTGCAGTCTAGTGAAACGGTTGAGAGCTGGTGCGTGGTTGGGACTGGCTGCAGATGAGTTAAATTAGACTTGAATAGGAAAAAATAACTATTTTTTGAGTTTCATAATTTTGTCTTTTAAGCAATTTCACAGACTCATTTCCACCTCTGGCAAATATTTAAACATGTCAGACGGTTGCGATCCCGTGTAACCCGT
>JAUBOD010000992.1:968633-987961 GCA_032353885.1 Nothura maculosa
TTTCTCTGCTTTGCTTGATTTTTATTTTGGTTGAGTGTATGTGTATGTATATGCGAGTGGCTTCCTTTTTAAAATTATTCTCCATTCTGCAGATATTTGGGCATGTTCTTTGCTTGAGTTGTGTAAAAGCCTGTGTGAGAATCTCAGGAAGATGGTGCCCTTTGAAAGAAACACGCGGGTCCTGCAACCCGCGTGGGCCCCGTTCCACGGGGTTTCAGGGAGGGGCTTGTTGGCGCCCCTTGCTGAGCCCATCCTGGCTGTCCTCGAGCCCTCAAGGTTGCAGAAAAGGTTTCTGCAGGTGTTTGTCATCTGAGAATGTTAAACGGGAAAAGGAGCAAGCCTCTTGGACTGCACTAAAATACTATTTGTCACTGATTTTATCTGTAAATATTACTAACTAAAGCAATTTTTTTGGTCATGAATCAGCATTTTGGTTGCAGTTTATGGAGCTACTTGATGTTGCTATAGCTATTCTTGGTATTTCCATTTACTGAAAGTACGTGAGGGTCACAGCTTAAGAGATGCTGAAAATTTTCTATGTTTTATCTCTATACATTCACAATTCCTTTCTGCTTTATGCATTTCACTTAATACCTCTATTTTTACAGGTGCCAAAATAAAAATGATGGCAAACAAGGTATAGTATGCTTCTACTAAAAAGAAAAAATAGGAAAAAAGAAATATTTACATTCTTATTACTAAACCAAGTTCTCCTGTTCTCTTGAGAAGCTTTGTCGAATGTAATTTAAAATGTTCACTTAGTATGCAGTTACTGACAAAAAAAAATGCCTTGCGATACTAGTAGTTATAATGAGGAGACCTATTAAAAACATGACCTCCTTCGTCATGATTTGTCTGGATCTTGAATATTGTGTGTGTAATTTTGGTCCATGGGCAGAGTTCTTGAGGACAAGGAGCTCTGCTTCTCTGCAGATGACTTGAAGGGACTAACATTTTTCAGCTCAGTGCAGGACAAGGTATGGGAGACTGAGAGGTCTACAGAGTCATGACTGTCATGGGGAAGATCTGTTGGCCGTAGTAGCTCATTGTGTGTCTTTTAGTATAAAAAGTTGTAGTAGGAAAACAAATACAAATCCCATTCTGCACTAGGTGTGGGTGAGCTGTGCCATTTGTTAGCAGAAGATGCTGTGGATGCTGAAAACTGGCATGAGCTAAAAAGTGATCTGAGAAATTTGAGGAGAAATCTGTATTAATGTGCTGTCATCACATGTCTGGCTCAGGAGACCATATGCTGCAAATCATCAGTGACTGGGAGACTTGAATGGGGAAGTTGTCACTCTCCATTTGTCCTGTTCTAATACTTTGCCTAGACATCTGTTCCTGCTGCTGCTGCAGACGCCGTTAAAACTAGAGGAGCTATGGGTGGACCTAAAATGTCTGCTCTTACGGTACTACTGTTACCTTGCTATGAGCTTGCTACTGTGTGAGTACTAACCCTGGGTACTTATTTTCTTAGGCTGTTTGGGGAAAAAGAAAATGCTCTAACAGCTGCTTCTTATGAGGAAAATTTAATGAAAAATAAGCATGTGGGTCTGTGCGGAAGGTGGTTGGGAGAAGAGAAGGGTCAATGTGCACAAGTGTCCCCATCTTTTCTGGCTACTGAAGTAAATTGTCAGTGGGAGGAGCTCACCACAGGCTGCCAGGGACTGCTGCTAATCACACTGGAAATGCTATCCCATGGTGAGCACAGCAAGTATCCCAGTGAACCATAGCAGTGAAAGGACTGAGGCATGCTGTTCCTGTGCACTGGTAGACAGGAACATGCTGTTTTATCCCAAAACTTCCCAAGATCAGGACTCAGGCTGGGCATGGGGCTGATATGTTCGTGGAGCTGGTCACAGTGGGTAGTTTGTTCTGCTTGTCTTACCTCTTTGACCTATTCCTGTGTCCCACATTCCTGTACCCTATATGGTACAGGTGGTTCCCTGGTTTCCTCCTACTCATTTCATTTTGCAGTTAGATCAGGTAACATGGGCTTGTCTTAGATAATATTGTATTTTATTTTAAAGCTGTCCTGTGAGTAAGTTGTAATATTTAGAAGACGTTCAACAATGTATTTGGTCCTTTCATCCCAAGATGTTTTGTATAAATTATAATGGCCTTATCTTTAACTGACATCATATTCTTTACGTGCAATTTTAATTTCCTGAGTTGTGATTCAGCACACTGCTGAGCTTTAAGGCCAGATTGGGTCTTTCTTAATTCAGGAGGCTAAAAGAGGGGGGGAAATGTTAGGCAAAATTGCTTTCTACAGTATCAATATTTATATTATTTTATGACTGAAGATGTCTTGTTTATGTCCCTGTGGAAGGATGCAAGGGAGCACGCAGCAACCAGCAAGACCCAGGCAATTTTTATTTTGCTTCCTTACCAATTAATTACTTGAGGACCAAAGAGTATGTACTCTGTATTTGAAAAATAATGTTCTCATGCAACAGATTTTGAAATTTCAGGTATATATTTAATTCATATTGTTCCATTGTAAACATTAGTCATATTACTGTGATTTGAGATATTGAAGGTTGGAGGCATAGCTACCAATAAACATTTCATATTTCCTACCTCTGTTCAGATTCATATACACAGAGCTGTTTCAGTTAACAGTCAGGAAAGTGCAATATTTGCATCAAAAGGCATTTTCGCTGCTTTTAAGATGTAGTAGCTCTTTTAGTTATGTGTATGTTATATTTATATGTATACCTCTTCTTTCACCAAAGCTCTTGAATTTTAAGGGATTTGCCTCCATTTTCCTTACTCTGCATACAGAAAGCCCCGGGTCTCCTGAGTTGCAGGAGGTGCAGCACGTTGCTCCCAGCTCAGAGCATTGCGGGAGAGGGAAAGCATTTGAGGCAGTGCTCATCAGGAGGGAAGGGCCACAAGAGAATAGGGTGCATCTGTGTGCTTGTGTGCTCCACTAAAGACACTGTGTTAACATATGTTCACAAAAGTTGTTTCTCATGTCTGTTAATAAAAGCTGTCAAAATTCATGGAACATTAAGCAAAAAGGGCAGTTTATTTGTTAGTTCCAGTTGGCTACATGGCATTGCATCTTTTCATACCCTCTTCAGAGTAGGTAAATTGATGGGAAAGATTTTAAAATAATATTAATGTTTCCATTTAAGAAATTTGTATGAATGTTAGGCTTTAATACTTCACAAGGCTATTGCGCTGTGATCCTCCCCTGCTCCCTTGTGCAAACCACTTTGCAATTTAACAGTGCAGGGAGCATTTTCCCTTGGAGTTAAGTACAGCCATATGAAAATATGAGGCACTGAAGTTGCTGTAACACATTTATTCCTGCAAGATTAAACCTAGTTTTTCATTACTGTCAACTGCTGTGGTCCAGTTTGCCCTACGGAGAACTAGAACATTTGAAGTTGGAGCTAAAAGCTGAAATCTTGCTAGAAACATGAAATGTTCCTTATGGGCAGCACAAGATTGTGTTCTATAGCAGGAATGTCCTGCTCATTACACACAAGTTGTTGCTTAGCCAGGTGCTGCTGGGTCGAGGCATTGGGAGGCGCCTGCCAGGCCGAGGGGGCCATGGGGCACCCTCTGCAGAGCACGAGGTTCTGCTGCTTACGCTTCTGTTCTTGGCTCTGGCCTTCCTTCTGGCTAACGATAAAATAATGATGCCGTGCACATCCATGGGGCTGTGCTGGGTGCTGCTAGGACCAGCAAAGCAGCGATCTCTGTTCTGCGAGTTTGGCCTCTTAGGCTCTTCCTTGCGGCAGCGTTTCTAGCTGCGTTTGAGTGGACCCGCTTTCTTGTTAATCACTTTCTGTCAAAATTAGGGCAAGATTAGCATACATTAAATGATTATGTTTATGTTTTGTTGTTCTTGGAGTTTCTTGAATTCACAGCTTAAGTTGTGAATTTAATGTTTTAGGAGAATGTGAACAGTGTTTTCCCTTTGCTAGAGCCTGTGTACTTGTGTATTTGTCTTCAGCTTGCTGACTGATAGAAACATATAGAAGCAGAAAATTGCTAGCAAAATCTTATCCCCAAACCTGAGTGGTATTTTTATAACAATTGTAGTGTTAATATTAGGATTTTTAAAAAGAGCATCTATACCTATTTTTTCTTTTCTTTCATGATGTATTGGTTTGATTTTAAGCTCACTTTCAACAGTTACCAGAAAAAAAATTGTTTGTTAATGTTTTTGGTTTTCAGCACTCTGGTTTTAAAATTCCAGATCTGGATTATGCCACTAGTTCTAAGCTGCAGAATGGGCAACCTTCACTCAGTTATTTCATTGCTTTAAAAAAACAAAAATAGGAAGAAAAAAAAAAAGATCCCCCTGAAGGTAAAACATATATGACTAGACTCCGCAGTCTGGCTTTCCAAGCTTTCATATCTGCATTTAGGCAGAACTGAGCAAAGTAACACTGCAGCTACGGCCTTTTCTGACTTGGCCTGCTTATGAGCTGAAAACCCTTGAAGAAGAGTTGAATATTTGATCACATGCACCGAATTTCATACCAAGCAAGGCAGGAGCCACGAGATGTTCCAGACATATTTTAGTGCTCAGCTATGCGATTATATACACGTGTCCCAGAGCCGGTGTGACAGTGCTGTAATTCTATTACAAGTTTTTTTGCTTGAACAAAGTGTTCTGTATCGGGTTATTGCTGGGGTTTATGTAACGCTGGAGCTGCTGCCCAGGCGAGGCCGAAGCAGGACGTCCTTCCTCGCCACCCTGTGGCCCGCAGAGCCGCCATCTGCGCCTGCGGGATGAGCTCCAGAGAGGGCCTGGACGCCGTCCAGGCCATGGTAGCGAAACCTTGAAGCGAACAGGACAAAGTCTAAGCAAACGAAGCCACTGGGCCTCGGGATGCGTTCGGGGACCTCGTGGCTCTGCCACAAAGCCTTTGTTTCTGAGAGTCAGAGGGGGCAGTTTTAGATAGGTCTGTGTTTTCAGTATTGGAAGAAATTCTGACTGAAATCTTATGGCTTAGTTTTGAGCTTATTTTCCCTTGTGTTTTTGTCAAATGCTGCCTTCTGGAGCAGTGCTCTTTTTGCGCTTGTGAGGAGTTGATTTATTTCTCCCAGTAGGAAGGAATGTGAAAGAGGAGAGACTTACACAGCCCTGTTTACCATACTTAGTTTTATTTTTTAACCTTAAAGCACTTAAATTTCTATTAATCATTCTTTTAGATCTCTAAGATTACTTGGAAGATTACTTAGAAAAGCAAAGTTTTTTTAATCACATTTTTCTGGTGATGGCACTTTTTTAATTTAAAAAAAAAAATAAATCCATGGATTCCAACTTTATCCGGGTGCCTTTTCAGTCTCTTGATTTGTTCTGTTCATATTCCCTAGCCTTTTAAGTAACATGAGTTCACTCCTGACTTGAAGTATGTTATCTACCCAATAAGACCACAAAATGTCATGTGTGTGCGGAGGAGGAAGGTCGCCTTGGTGCTCAGAGTTGAGTGAGGGCTGATTGCACAGGTTCTCACCGATTTTTCCCTTTTTAAAGTATCAATAGATATGTTTTTCTATATCTTTTCACTCTCCCGCCCCCCCCCCCCCCAGCTCCATCTCTGATAGATCAGTAACCTCATTCTTCTTTCCAGTGTGCTGTGTCTGTAGCCAATTTGGATCTTGCTTTGAGATCTGCCTTTAAACTTCAAGGATTTTATGGGCTCTGAGAAGTCCCTGGCTGAAGCTGTGGCGTTTGAATGACTATTCGCAGGCCTCCCATCCAGGCCCAACTCAATGGAGGTTGCTCTGTCAGCTGCTGGGGTCTTGGTGCTTTGGGCTTGCAAGGCAGATAGCCACAGGACACTTAGACTGAAAGGTCGTTCTCAAATGCCTTCCAGAGGGGCGCTAAATAATCAAGAAAGCCAGCACTTTTTGAGACAAAAGTTGCATCAGATGGCTATGAGAGTTTTGACATATCATGATCATCTTGGAGATGGAAGATAGAACAACCTTGCAAACCCAACAGAAAGCAGTTGCAGAAGTAGCTCGTTGAGCTTCTTGAAACAGGTTTAGGTTTCATAGTTTCCAAGGTTTAGGATCATGGTCCAAAAGGAAGCATCTGAACTGGGTAGGTGTAGGAGCTGCCTCCAAGGTCTGGAATGACATAAAGGAAATTGTAGTCTGGTGGAGCCTCTCAGATAGAGACTTGCTGAGCTCTGTCTTCCTTCCTTTCTGCGGAAAGAAGGGAATGCCATGCGACAGTACCTCATGGATATTTGTGCACTTAGTGCAGCAAGATCAAGCTATCCATTTTAGTGAAATCTAATTTCTGTGTGCGCCGCACATTAAATAAACTTGCCCATCCTTCTTTTCTCCAGTTCCTAGGATATGCGGTAGAATGAGGCCACTCATACTGTTCCTCAGCTAATGCAAGAGGCGTTTTTAAATGCTGCTAGGTGGGTGGCTGGCAGATAAGAATAAATCCCATTTCTTCTCTGTTGGAATCAACAGCATTTATTTTTCTACCCCTTGCATCAAGTAGAGATTTTTTTTTTAACCGTATTGATGCCAAGCAGACAACATCCATTCCTCCTCTGCACTGCTTCCAGTCTCAAGGTTCATAAAACCAAAGAATTAGATGAGTAGTAAAATGTTTTTTTTTTAAATTGTGCTGTTACATCTATATGGACTATATCCAGAAGAGCCTTAAATAAGAGTTTAAAGGTATTGGGGAAAAAATGTTATAACTTCCCCAGACCTACGAATTTTAAAAACTTGTATAAGTTGCTTTTAAAGATCTGTAACATTTTCCTAGCTTATAGTGAGTAGGTTTATTCAGGAAGATTTGAAGGCTTGGAAATGTCTTCATTCAAGTGTGATCAGAAGCATCTAGTTTTGCTGAGCTGCAGTTTATAGGAAAAAACAAACAAGCAAAAGGAAACCCTTGTTTGTACTCTGCAAGGAAAACAGTAGGAAAGGAACTTGAATTGACATTGATAAATTTGTTTGGTGCAAAATATTTTCAAGAGCCATGAGTAACTGTTTTAGAAAAGTTTATCTTCCAAAGTCAGCATACTCCAGAATGTGCCTTTGCAATTTTTGCATTATGCTTTAAAAAAAAAAAGGCATTTAGAAGTTGCTTCTGTTGCAGCCAGTATTTTTTATCATTATGTAATAAATGCAGTGAAAAATTAATGACTTTCTAAATACAAACTTTTTCATCCATTTCTTGCTTCCAGGTCAAGTTAGTCACTTGCGCTTATGGCTGTCCTAGGTGGGCAAGAAGATGCAAGCAATACGCAAGCCAATAAATTCTTAAAATTTGGATGAAATTAAGAGCCTAGCCTGTTAGGACAGTAAACCCCATGTGTAGGAAATAATCGTTCACTGTTATAGCTGGTTTTCTAAAACCTCAATAAAATAGCAGAGTAATTCTATTATTTACATGGATGCCACCAGGATGTGGAGTCTTAAGTCACTGCTTGTACAATTGCTGCAGCATTACAGCAAGCGAAGGTTGGGCAGGTGATAAATGGTACTGGCAGTAGTCACTTGACTCCGTGCATTTATGGATAGTGTGATTGCAGATTGAATTATTAACTAAGGGTAAAGAAATATACCTTTTCAAGGTGCTGTTACCTGAACTAAAAGACTTTATTCAAAATAGGCAACTTAAAAAGATATGATTCCTATGGATAAGTGTTTATTTGGCTACTGCTGTAATGTTCCTCAAGTTGTTCTGTTTGCAGGTGATACTCGTTAACTCATTTCAATGTTTGAAAATTCTAAACTTTTCCAAAACAGAGCAACATAGAAGAATCGATGTGGGAACAACTAGTCCAGAATTGTACAAATTTTGTTTGAGATGTAGGTATCAGGATAAAGGATAGGTAAAGAACGTTTTGCCCAACCTTTAAACCAGCAAAGAGAATTTTTACGAAGGATACTGACCTTTCAACCTTTTTCTGCTCAAGTCCTCAAAAAAAAATTTAAATGTAATAATTTCAATTTTAAGAAATATAAAGGTGGTGTTCGTACATATTTTTAGTCAAATAACAAATCACAGATAGAGCAAATAAATGTCTTTAAAAAAAATCCATCCTGCCTAGCAGCAATTGGAGAGGCAAGGAGGACCCTGATTTAGTGAAAATACATTTGAAGTCCTTACGTTTTATCTTGGCACTAATGTTCATATACAATTTGCAGATAGTAAACTTACAATTAGAAATTGCAAGCAACTTTGCTTTACACATCAGTGAGAAACCCTCCATCACCCTCTTCTTGAGTGTTGAAAGGAAATACAAATTGAAGGAAGACAAGAACCCACTGTGAGTTTGGGAAGATTCATTTCCATAAGAAATGAGGCTAAAAATACATTTTCATGCAACACTAATAGTGATGTATTGGTGGGAACAAGTTTAATGAAGAGCTGTCTTATGCATTTACAGGATAAGATTGTTCCTGTAATTGGGTGCTGAAAGCACTCTTGTTATTTGTTGCAAGGAGTCGCAGAGTCACCAGAAGATTAAGGTTGGAAGAGACCTTTGGAGAACGTTGCGCAGGATAGCGTCCAGGCGGGTTTTGTCACAGGAATGACAAGAGTGATGATGAAGCCTTTTTTTTTTAAACAATTATTTTTTTTAAACAATTTTTTTTTTAAAAAAAAAAAACAATGCACATGAGCATGTCTAATGGCAAGCTGGCGTGTGGATGGTGCCAGTGCCAATGTTTAGTCAGCAGTATTAATGTTGCTGAAACAGAACATGTTTTTCAGGATGCCAACAGTATTTTATAAAGCCTGTTCAACCAATTCAACAAAGTGATACTTAGAAAATAATGGGATTGTATAATAAATATATTGAAAGTGAAGTGCATAATAAACAGACTGCTTTTGTCAGAAGCAATGCTGGAGGATTTTCAAACCCTCTGGGCTGTAGCCTTTCAACTTCAGAGGTAGTAGTTTGCCGTAAAGGGGCTGGGATTGAGTTTCTCTTTGTATTTCAGTGCCTCCCTGGCCTTGCTGTGGGTGGACAGCCTTAAATGATGGTCATTGTAGATGACTGTTCATTTTCTGAGGGGGATGGACAAGAAAATGCAAATGGAAGGACTTGGTGGCCGAGTGGGCGTCACTCAATGTGGGTGTCACTCAGGCTGCTCGTAGGAGCAACTTAAGGAGGAAAGAAAAATCTCTTGTGACTCTACTTGAGTAATTATTTTAGGTAACACTTCTAGATAGCATTTTAGATATGGCTTAATTTAGATAACCTTTTATTTTTTTTCCTGAAATTGGTTTGCAATTTATTATACAAGCCTGTCAGTAAACTGAAAACATGTCCTGGTTTTGTGCCTCTTTGCAGTGCCCACTGCCGTTGTGCTGGGCAGCAGCAGCATTTCTCTGCCTCTCTAGTTTTCGACAGCTGAGATGCTAATAGGGGAAAGCAAATCAGAGAAGATACTTGTTAGAAATGCCCCTGTCCACAAGAACAGCATTCTGGCTGAGATGGTTATGCATATACTGCACTTAATTTCTGGCAAAGCCATTGACACCTGCTTAAAGAAAGGTATTAGCATAAAATGTTGAAAATGTAGCATATTTTCTATATGCTGGGTGAATATGTAGTCACAGCCTTTTGCCCAACTGTAGTAAGTTATTCCTAGAAGTGAAATATTAATGTTGTTTGTGTTTTATTTTTATGCCATACAGACACCTGTTGTCGTTTAACACATTATATAGGCATACAGTTTAAACTAAACTTTGTGACATTACCAGATGTTATAATAATTATCATATTTCTCATCTTAACATTTGATGTATTTCTTAGATCTGCCCATCTCATTGTATAATATTTAGCTTTTTTTAAAGTTTGATTACCTGTCATCTGCCAACAAGCAAATGAAAAATACTTTGTGATACTATATGCATCAAAACACTTTTTAAGCCAGGTAATCCCCTGTGTGTTGGGTAAAGAATCAAAGCTGAAATTTAAACCCAAGAGTAATGATAATTTAAAAGTGTGACTGAATGTGATTTTGCTGAGAATACTAAACTCCTGAGACCGAGCCAGTGTTTATGAATGCCAATTGGGCGTGATTTTTAACAGTCTTTTACTTTGTTTTTATCAGTCTACAGATAAGGATATTATAATCCAGATAAGGATATAATTCTAAGATATTCAAGGTCAATGGAGGAATTCACAGCTCTCTTGGTAGTAGGAAGTGCTACTGGGACGGTGCCAGTCTGTTACCACTAAGCCTGGCAGTTACAGAGCTGAGTTTCTCATAATCAAGCAGCTAAAAGGAGGTAGAAAGGGCCACGGTGCTGGTGCTGGAGCCAGGGCTCAAGGGGCCAGAGGTCCCAGCTGAGTCTGAAGTGAATATTCAGGGACAATGTATGCCTTAGCGTATGAGGCTGTGAATACCTAGCGACAAAATAAGTACTTTGTTCATGCATCGGACTGTATTTTAGGAGTTCCATTTGCGATAATTAAGTTGGGATTTTTAGGGAAGCTGAGGCATGATGTGTGCTTTCCACTGCATTCTCTGGGACGAGCAGCTCCTTCCCTTGGGCATGGATATAAATTCAAAGTTCTTCTGCATCTTTGTGATAACATTAGCTAATTTAAAAAAAAAATAAAAAAGCTATAATGTCAGAGAAGTTAAAAATGAACAGGTACATACAATCGATTTTTAATGCTTAAGGAAGAAAAGTTTTCCAGATTTATAACAGTTTATTTATCCCATGGCATATATCTGCATTTAATGCTTTTTCCACAAATGTGGGGATGAGATGTAATTTATCGATATCTGTGTGGAGCAATCCCATTTGAAGTATATTTTACAGTCTTCTATCAAATTTGGAGTTTTTTTATGTAATCAGTATTAATGTATTGGTTGGGTGTTGTTGACAATGATTAAGTTTGGCTATAATGCTAATCCTGTAGTGCTGGAGGATCCAGCAGTGGGTGGGAAAAGGGCTGGCTGGTCTCCTCACAACACTCTTAGTACTAATCATATTTGTTTCCATTCTTCATCTGTAAAATAGATATACTATTTCACAGGGACTGTTAGGAATTTATTAACTAATATTTATGTATAACTATCCTAGCATAGCCATGAAGGCCAAGTGAAAAATAATAAGGAACAATTTTCTCTCTAGAGCGTATTTGGAATTGTGTGCAATGAGGCTTGGTTGACTGCTGGACAATAATTAATTACAATTTGTGAATCAATTACTTGGTAACTGAGAATTAATTTTTGTACTCAAGCGAAAAAGTGTGGTGGAAATAGGTGAATTAGGGATTGCTTATACAGCAAATCCTGCATTTTTTTTCTTCACCTTTGCTTATTTAGTGTTGTGCATGTGTTGATAGTGCAAGAAAGATGAGGTTGAGACGGCAATGAAGACTGTGGGAGCTGGTTCCTTAGTGGCACTTTGGCTAGGCAGGCAAGGGATGCTCCCGTGGGTGCCTGTCCCACCTCAGCTGCTTGGCGCCTTGTCCTGTGAAGGAGCAAGGGAGGTGTCTGCAGCCGCAGTGTCTGGTCACGCTCTGCCTGTGGGTCTCACAGCACAGCTGCTAAGAAAAGTGGGTGGTACTTGCAAGTGGGTTCAGATAAGTAACCAACCGACCTTGTTTTTCTCTTTTCTTTGGCCTTTTAAAAGTGCTTTTCCCCTCCTTGCACCATCACAAAAGTTGAAACTCACCAGGCTGCCCCATGGGGCGCTGGAGCGAGCGGCTTGCCTGGCTCTGTGGGAACCCAGGCCCCGTTGGCCTCGCTGCACCCGCTGCTGGTGGCTGCTCCGGTGGGGAGGGGTTGATGCAGAGCTGGTTTTGTTGCATGCAAGACTAGGGAGGGGGGAAATTACTTGCATATGTATTTAAATATATAAAAGCTATTTCTGAACGTGTTTTCTTCTTCTGCATGTACATGGAAAACCAATTGTGGAAATAATTATAGTATTAAAAATAGGGGAGTTAGAATCTGTAAAGACTCAGCATTTAGAATACTTTTATTTATAAGGCCTTTGTAACATTTGCATGTGTGGAGTTAAATAATGAGTTATTTACTTGAACACATCTGCACTGGAGAAGCAGGATGCAACATTTAGTGATGGAGAGCCTTGCTCATAGCGACAGGGAGGCTTCCTCCTTCAGCAAAATAACCAGCCGCTATATTCCTCTCTTTAATTGTAACAATTTTTGAATAATTATTGGAAAGTAGCAGAAGAATTTTACCCAAAGCTTTCAGTAAGTCCTTTCATTTCCCAAAATCCATTCCTTACTAAAAAAAGGGAGTAAAAATATAAACAGCTTATCTGCTGTCTGCACTTTATTTGTGTCTGCTGGTTCTCTGCTAATGTCAAAGAGATGTATGTTGTGGTATTAGCAGCTCTGACACAGATTACTTTCGGATTCACTCTGTTCTTTCAGATTCTCGTCTCTCCCAGGCCTGAGCAGTGATATAATTACTGCAGTTTCTCCTTGAGCAAAAAGAGCCTTGGAGGAAAGGAGCCTGCAATCTTGTTATTTCATAGCCTTGATTTCTGTCTAGATTGTGTTATTTTCTTAGGTTTCAAAATGATTTAGAGATGCAATCTTTAAATTTATACTTCATCTTTTTAAAATGAAATATTATTTGTATGTTCAATACATATAATTTCTTTAAGGTTTTCCTCTGTCAAATTTGCAGATATTGATTTGTATTATCTAAACTTAGGGTTCAAATACAAAGCATCTTGCGTGCCATTGTCCTTTAATTGCAGGGAGCGCCAAGTGGCTGGGGCTACTGGGGAAGCTGCTGCTTTTTCTGGCCAGTTCCCTACCACAAATGTTTAGGGATGTGGGTTTGCCTGCACCATGCAGAGCAAGCGCTGGCGTGGGAGCTCCCTTTTGAGGAACAGCTGCTGTGGTGCTAAAATACCTCTGATAAGAGCTGCCAAAATTAGTTGAACATTGCGATTAGGAAGGTATCAAAAGCAAGAACCTAAAACCCTGCTTGCCACAGATTTGTAAATGACTATCTAGTAATATCCTAATATTGTGAGCACAATCATAAATATTCATTTTCCCCAGTTGTCAGATTGTATTTATTGTAGTTTTATATCCCACATAATCAGGTTGTTGTAGTAACATTTTAAATGGCTGTATTCACTCTGAAATTTTGAGGAGTTCATTTTTTTTTTAAAACATGAAAAATGAAAGGCTGATGCTTTCTCATCCTGCCTGTGTGAGTCGTCTCAATGTGAATAAGCGCAGTACAAATGTTTACATGTCTCCGTGTAAGGGACTTTGGGCTGTAGAAAAGGACCTTAGATGCCAGTAGCCGTAGGGGTAGGTTGGCAGCCGGACGCATGCAGCGCTGCTCACGCCCCGTGCTCCACCACGCGTTCAAACAGCACTTCTACTCTCTTCTCATTAGAAGTTGCTGCTTCTGCCACGTTGCCATCTTTCTAAAATGAACATTAAGTTTTCCACCAGCAGCTCAGTAGCGGTGCCTCAAGCCAGTGTGGCCCATGCATAGCAGAGCCCAAGCTCCCATCTAGTCCTTCCCCTTGGTTTTTCCTTGTCTTTCATACCTGCAGGTCAGGTTGTGTTTTCCTATATAAAATTTGAATTTGAATAATGTGCTAGAAACTAAAAGCAATGCAGATACAAGGAAAAGCTGAATGTAATTGTACCTACTTTTGAACTGCTAAAAGCTGTTCAGGGGTATGTGTCACAAGACTCTAATTGCAGAAGCTGGAAGGTTGGTCCTTGTGATTTCCCAGCTGATTGAAGGCAATCAGAGCTTTTCAAGTCCATGCTACTTTTCAGCTCTCCTCCTACCTCTGTTGTTCATTCTCCTTTGGTTGCCTTGGTATGCGAGTCAGGGAGAGATGAAAAGCAGAAATATCAAAGCAGGAGGAGCTGGAGCAAACTAGATATTTTAAATAAATATTGACAGTTTCTGAGCTCTACCTAGCGGTTCCTTAGTGCCCCAGAACTAAGGGGTTTTGCTGTATATTTTGAGTTAATGTGTATTTATATGATGCACTGCATTAAGGGTGTTCCTGAAGACCACTCTCTGGTCCATCCAACACAGATGTAAGAGAGAAGCTTTGCAAAGCAAACAGCAAACATCTCTTGGGATCTTGGCGGCTCCTTTCTACTTTCAAACTTTTAAACTTGTGTTAATGGGCTTTGTAACCATATTTTGATTTCTGGCATCAGTTTTCTTGTTTGTTGGTCACATGTTGCCCTCCTGCTAGTGGAGAGGGAGCTCTGTACCTTGTCAGTACCCCTCTTTGATGGCCTGCTTCCCTTGAGTGATTGAGAAAGTGCTTCTAGAGCCACCCCCTTTGCTTGCTCACTGGTCAGGACAGGGACTTGAAATGTTGTCCATGGATTAAGGAGAATATAAATACTACTGAAATCTCAGGGTCCCAACTTGGAGGTAAACAGCTGATGTGAGCTGGGTTTTCTCTGCCTCTTGTGCTGACACAGCATGAAGAGTAATAAAAGAGACTGTCAATTTGTTTCTTCTACCCAAGAAAAATATCTAATGACAACTTGTCTCTGCTGCTACAGGTTTCTCTAGTGCTAGATCATTTTAGTGCATCACTTCTCTTTTCCTTTTATAATTTTTGTGTGTTTGACAACTTTAATGCAGACTTGTTTGAGAGTTGCTGTTTTCAGGTTGTTTGGTGTGCAAATAACTGAAGGAACATTTGCACAAACATGTTTTTTCTTATAGAGCTTTTGTAAGTAGGGAAGAAAAATCTATTTGCAGTTGGTATAATTACAGAATCAGTGGAGGGATTTAAAAATAGCAAGTCTCAGATGGTACTTGATAAAGGTAATTAAAGCTTGAAGAGTAATGATAAAAACCTTTTGTTCTGCTGCTCTCCTGTAGTGCTTCAAGTTAAATGTTTTACAATCAAAACAGTAGCTTCCAGCCTTGAAGCCTGAATGATGGTAACTTTGTCTACTGCAGAAAGGGAAAAAAATTAATCATATTTAAATATATACATCTGCAGGTAAGAAACAAATAAATTAGGAAGGGATATGATACTGGTTACCTAGATGTCCAAATGGATATTCTCGTGGTAGCCAACAGAGGTAAACAACTGCTGCCATAAATGTCTGCAAGTTGTACTATAAGCAGGTGCAAGTCACTGTCTCTTCTAAGTAGAGTATATGCAGTGTGGATATGATCCCTATTGTTCCTTTATCTACAGTGTTATTTTTACTGATAAATGCATATAAGTTGATGCTTTTTTTCCTCAAAGATGTTATCCTTTACAAGGCTGTATTTTCTAAAGAATTGGGGACCTAGTTACCGGGTGTTTATTTAGAGAGACCTCAATGGCTGGAAAAATGGACAAAGAGGAACTCCATGAAACCTAACAGAGGAACTGCCTCGGACAAGGGATAGCCCTGGGCACCAGGACAGGTTGGGGGTTGATCTGCTGGAGAGCAGCTTGGCAGCCTAGTGTCCCGGTGCAGAACACGCCATGAGCCAGCAAAGAGGCTGCACCAAGCAGAGCAGATGACTCTTCTCCTCCAGCCGCCCTGGTGACAGCCCTGCTCCAGTGCAGGGCTTCCCTGTGCAAGAAGGGCATGGGCATCAAGAAGCAAATTGGGACAAAGGACCTTGAAAAATAGGTATTTATATCCTCTTCAAATCAAAGACTAAATTTAATACTAATCTTTTCTACCTGAACACGTTGGAGGTCAAGGGGCTGTGAGCTCTTTCTCAAACATGAAAAGAAAGCAGACTATCATGAAGAGGCCTGCAAAGCAGAGCCACTGAAATGGTTAAGGGCTTGTATGAGCTGCAGGTGAGAGAGCTGGGAAACGAATACTTGAAGGAATGTGACACAGAGGGAGAGATTGTAAAGAAGATGGTCTAAGAGTCTTCCCAGTGGTGCTCAGTGAGAGGACGAGATGCAGTGAGCCCAAACTGTAATACATGGAATTCTGTTTAAATGGGAGGAAACGCTGTTCTACTGTGGAGCTGGTTGAGTGCAGAAACAGATCCCACGGAGAGTTTGTGGCATCTCCACCCTTGGAGATACTCAAAACCCAGCTGGACATGGTTCTGAGCAACCTACAGTAGCTGCCCGTTCATGCAGAGGGTTGAACTAGAAGTTCTTCAAGTATTTTTTCCATCCTCAGCTCTTGTCTTTGTATAGTATTACTAGAAAAACTCTAAAATTGCCAGAATTTGAGTGGGATTTTTTTTTAAGAAGGAACTTCGCTGTGCCTTTTTGCTTGTTCAGGTAGAGAAATGTATCTTTTCAGGGATTAAAATTTCACAAAGGATATATTTTACTCATCTTGGCAATGTGAACATATAATTGGAAAAAAAATTGACAGAATCACTTAACTGAAATTTTGTCACTTACATAGAAAGTGGGACTGTTCCTCCACAGCTCTGCAGCTAAGGTGAATTCTAAGATTAAGGCAAAGTGGATATTTAAGGTCTCAAGACTGCATACAGTTAACAGCAGTACGTGGGGTAAAATACGTTAAAAAATCACCTTGTCAAAAAGATTACCTTGTAGAAAGTCAATGTGATTGTTTTATTTATTTATATGTGATCTACTGACTTTATCTGTAGAAGAGTGAAGTAACTGCTACTCTCTAGGTAGCTTGCTGTCTTTTTGCACTAAACTGCTGTGCTCGAGGTTGGCTTTGCTGTACCCGAACACAAAGGAGACAGGAAAGCTCTGGAAGACGCCGGCTGCCGGTATCGTGATAGCAGTGGTGGGAGCCAGGCAGCTGGGCTGGGACAACTTCTTACCACCACAGATGACTTCTGTCCTGAGCCAGCAATCTGCTTCCTCTCTTGGGTCTTCAGTTACCGTCTAAGTATTTCTTGTTCCCTTCTTGTGGTCTTCTCTCTTTGCTATAGATTTATCATGCTGTTCAATATGAGGATGTTTTGCTATATCCTGCTTTTGTCTGAAAGAGAAGTGTAGTCTGGACAACATCAGCTTTTAAACTTTGAGTGAAGCAATCTGGGCTTTGCTTCTGAATGATGTAACTTACGTTGAAAGCAAGCTTCCTCCACATCATTTGTGTGTCCCCACAACAGCAACAGGCTCCGTCCCCAGTGAGGTACAAGGGTGCCAGAACCAGAGTTGGGGGAGGCGAGAGCAAAACCTTCTCCCTCGGTTTGCTCTAAATGCCTGGTGCTGACTCACGCAGAAAGTTGGAGCTGACTCTCTCAATTGGGGTATTTTTGGCTACTGCAGTTGATATTTGAGGTTTATTTTTATCTATTGCTAATTTCCACGAAACTGAAAGCAAGAACAGTGTCACAATGAAGAATAGTGCTGGGCTGTTGGGGCCGGGAAATAGCCGGCAGAGGCTGCCTGGCTGCCTTAATGGCACTTGTAAGCTTCTCTCTGCCTCCTGCCCGGTTCTTTATAGTAACGAACACAGAGCCGGCAGCTGATTGCAGCGATCCCATTTTTGCTCCTCACCTCATTATCTCGTCTTGCACTCGCGTTCCGCGCCGCTGCGGGCTGCGCGGCACCAGGCCCGGCCGAGGGAGGCGTGAGCGCCGCGGCGGCAGCCCAGGAATAGCCGGGCAGATGGCGGAGCGGCTATTTATAACGGCAGCCTGTCTGCCCGGGGCCAGCCTGCCGACACTGTCTGCGCGGAGAGCAACGCGTGAGGAGCAGGGCAGAGCCCTGGAAATGAAAGCATCAGTTACTGTTGATTTGTGCCATTTACGAGCAGTGGCAGCTCGTGCTCTTAACTCTTGCTTTTGTGCTCCAGCAGCCCCGCCGCGGAGCTCTGCGGTGCGGGCGCCGGGGCGGCTTTGGAGCACCGCTCGTGCCGGAGCTGCCGGAATGCGCCGCTCGCTGCGTGTTGGGCTGCCATGGCAACTCGGGCACCCTGCCTTTTAATTGTCACACACGCTGTATGTTTATGGAAATAATTAATGACAAATGCTAACAGGGATGTTTCTGTTGCCTTACCGATACCTCTCCTGCTGCGTATCTTGCTCTTGTCCTGCACTAAGGGAATGCAGAGGGGCAGGATTGTTAAAATAAGTCATGTCCATTGTAGGGAATTTTGTATTCCAAAAGAGAATCTGGTGAAGCATTATTTTCCTCAAGATAGAACCGGAGAGAATCAGGGAGAAGTTTACCATGACCATCCCAAGCAACATAAACTGTTACTCACACCAAATGAGTGAAACTTGGGTAAGAGCAGCACATGAGGCTGAAGACTCAAATGTTGGGCTGGGCCCAGGGGTGCACAAGAGTGGTGGGGAGTTTTGTTAAGCTTTGTGTTTGCCAAGTCAATGTTCATCCTCCCGTGGCTCTCACCTTCATTTCCTGTGGGTATTTGCTTGGTGCTCTGGCTATGTGGGTGCCTAGTGCTGCATGTGAGGGAGGTCCTCTCTGTGCGAGGGAAAAGGCCCGGCAAGGAGAGTGGTGGTGGTAACTCAACATGAAGGTCCAAGGCCCTGCGTGTCCACAGTGCTAGGGGGAATTTGTTGAATCTCATCCAGCCTGACACTGAAGGCCTGTTGTAGGCTGCTCCTGTTGCCTTTCATTCTGATAGCAAATTGGGTGTTAGCTCTGTCTTCCTGCGAGTAGCTAACTGCCTTGGCAGTAGTTAATAGCCTTTGGTTAGACACTGTTTATTAAAAAAAGAATTAAAGGTAACCCAAAGAAAACGCCCCTTCTTAGTCCTGGACTGAGTGGTGCCTCTGCAGGTTGCCTTGACATGGTAAATTTGCTTAATCATTCCTCACGTTTTCCTCATCTCTCTCTGACCCTCAAGCTGAAGATTTTAATGCTGTAGCTGCCGGTAAAGTGAAATGTCACCCATCTCATTATCAGCATTTCTGCTAGGTATGTGCCATGCATGAATTCAAATGCTAATGAGTTTTTTTAAAAAAACTTGTGAAGCTTCCTGCCTTTGCCCACAAGTAGTATGTGGTAAGGAGCTTCAGTTGGGGCAGGCAAGCTGCCCACAGGTGTGCGCCCTGAGCTCCTGCTCTCTCCCAGCGCGTCGCCCTCTCGCTTTGGTGCTCTCCCTCTCACGCACAGTGACCGTGGCGGTGCTGCCGCTCCCTGGAGCTGAGCCTTTCGGGGTCGGCTTCGGCTGCCTTGCCCTGGAGTCCTTGGCCACGTCTTGAACTCACAAGCCTGAATGGTCGCATCTTGCTTTCTTTGTAGTCTCACATTTTTTTTGTTTCAGTGTGTTTTCAAAACTGAGAAATACAGCAATGTGTTACCACTTCATTTAGGTGGCAGTGAAAAAACATCAGAGCAATTCAGTGTCAAATGTAATAAGCAAAACAGAACCGCCAGGTTCTGCTGGGCTCCTTGTGTGCAGATGTGGGCTCTCTGTTTCAGTGTCTGTTGTGAATCAGGA
>JAUBOD010000992.1:996525-1008735 GCA_032353885.1 Nothura maculosa
GTTGGTAAAAGGAATAACTATTGATTTTATTTGAAATACAGTTTGATATATTGATATAGTTGCTGGGATATTGTATTAGATTGCATGTGTACCATGAGGGTGACAATGTGCATAGAAAGCGGTGAGGAAGGAGCTGATAACATGGGAGTGCATTTGCTGGCAGGTTTCACTGAAGGCAGGAGTTTGGGAGGACTGTGGTATTAACTGGGGAGCTACCAGCACTACCTACTGGTTACCCAGCTCCTTTTCAGCCCCTTCTGCCTGACCTCATCTAGTTTGTGTATTTTGTGTTCACTGCCTAGCTGTAATTGTCCTCCAGAGAATATAAGGTGGTTATTGCTCTTTTTTTTCCCCATTTCAATAAAGCCACATGTCTTTGTATCTATGGAGCACATATACATAAGCACATGAAGAACTTCAAGGAACGAAGTAAGGAAATAGTAATATATATCATAATATCTAGCAGTATCCACTTGGGAAGCCAGCATTTGTACCTGCAGCCTTTTCAAGATTAAGCAGCAGAGATGCACGGAAGGTACCTCTAGCTCTCGCTGGCAGCAGCTAAAGCTTTTCCATAGCATGGATGGAGGCATGGATGGATGGAGCTGCACAGCCCTTCCACTCAGACCCATCTGCCTGGGTCTGGCCTTCCCTAAAGAGAAGTAGTCACTAGCTGTGGTGGCTCAGCAGCTTGCTTTCTATACAGTATATATAGTATATAAAGTATATACAGTATATAGAAACACTGCAATATATGTTAAAGGCTGAGAGCTGGACCCGTTCCACCTGAAGAAGAGAAGGCTGAGGGAGGATCTGATCAGTGTCTATAAATGCCCCAAGGGAGGGAATGAGGAGAATGGATCCAGCCTCTTTTCAGTGGTGGCTGTGGATAGGACTACAGGAAATGGCCACAGACTGAAGCATCAGAAGTTCTGCAGGAGCTTAAAGAATTTTTTTTTTTTAACAGTGAGGGTAACAGCACCAGAACAGGCTGCCAGGAGAGTAGTCTGTTTTTTGAGAATCTAAAATGAGTGGTGGTTTTTTTTCTTGTTGTTGTTGTTTGTTTGTTTTTAAACGAGAATCTAAAATGATGGAGTTTTTTGGTGGTGAAAGAATGAAGCACAGATGAAGCAATTAAATGAAAAATGAGCTGTTCGAACCTCACAGATGATTTAAGTGTATCCAATCAGATAGGTTGATATTAACTTTCAGTATTTACCTTTCATGTTTTTGTTTTTACTTGTAACATATGTATGGTATAAACCAAACTTGAAGGACCTCTAGTAAGATGACTGAGCTTATTTAAGGAGTTCGATATGAAAATTGGTTACATATATGAATAATGATGATGCAGTTTTAATGGCACAAAATCCTGAGGTTTTAGTTTCTTCACAGCATCCCTGCCTTGCTTTGTGCAGAATGAGAACTGATTATCTAATGAGTAGATTTTGGGATTTTCTTAATATTTTTCCCTGTGTGGCCTCATACCCTTACTGGATACCATTCAGACCAGGATTCGAGGATGAAGTTGTTATTTTCCTCTTTGACATTTCTACAGGACTCATCACTACAGTATTTCAGTGCTTCAGATGTTAATTGATTTTCATAACACCCCACTGAGAAAAGGAATTATTATTAACCAGGGAAGTGGAGCACAAGGAGATTGAGGTCAGAAGTACTGCTAAGTTTGGCTGCCAAGTTTGAAACACCTGTGACCTGATTTATTATTATTATTTTTAGCAGTATTCACATAAAACTTCCAAAGCAAAACTCCAGCTTCCTTTTATGGCAACGATAAGAAATGCTGCATTTCTCTATATGAAGCACAGGCTTTCAATACAGACAGCTATATAATAAAGACACTCAGCTGACCACTTCAGAAATCTTTTATTTAAGAGGCCTGTCTGTTTTCACATGAAAACCCTTTTGGGCAGAGGCAAGGAGAGGCTCTGAACATTAAGTGACAGCACTGAGGTGATAACTGCCCATGAGAGTGTTTGCTGCTGCTGCTCTGTTCTGCTTCCTGCCCTGCTTATTCTCCAGAGCTGGTGGCAAAGGAAGCAGGACGCTGCTTAGAGGAGCCCCTTTTACTGTGTAACCATAGCCCACCCCCAGAACGGGTGCATTCAGGACATCAAATGAGCAGAGGTCTTTCTGGAGCATCAATGAAATGTTCTTACTTAAAAATAGTTGATAATGTGCATGTACAAAAGTATTGAGGCACTCAAGAACTAAAAGGACAGCCATAATTTTCTTTAACTTTTCTTTTAACATAATTTTCCGTGTTTGAAAACAAAACAGAGTCTGTCTTCAGATACTATGTGCCCACATCCTCACTAGGTCCTTTCATTGTTTTTGTCATTAAAAATTAGCTAATCACAACTTTTAGAAGAATAAAAATCTTATAAAAGCCTTTATTTGTGTGACTGTGACATGATCTGATGGGATGCTCCTTGTGACAGAGCTATAAATGAATTGTATTTGGAAATAAATAGGAACTTTACTAAAATATTTTTTAAATCTATTTTTCCAATGTAATTGGACAGATCTTTCCTCTAGTTTTTTTTTATTGTTTTCTTTAGAACATGAATATGGATTTCAGATGAATGTTGTCTTTTCATAATAAGCTCTTTATCTTATCTTTTAGGCTGCATTTTATTGGGAGATCATTTAGTTGTTTTTCTCTAGGATTTTAGAAGCATCTATTCTTAATAATGCTGAAAGGCAGCTCCGCTTCCGACTCATTTTAGCATAAAAAAATAAGTTTGCATTTAGGTTGTTACACAGAAATATGTTTTGGTCTCGCCTTGAATGTCTACCTTGTAAAGCTTTGCACACTCAATTGTATACTGTACTCACAGGTTTAGAGAATGAAAAATAAATAAATAACCTCCCTTCTAGATATGAAAAAAAATCTCTGCACTGGATGCGGTGGCCTTTCTGAACCTTTCTCTAAAATTTTCAAGTTTGTGTTGTAGAATTCATAGGGACAATAGTAATATTGATGTGAGAATCTGACTTAACGGTGAAAGGGTTTGAGAAAGTGAGTTATGGGCTGGATATGAGGAAAAATAAGAAGGCTCAGAAACATGCTGCTTATTTTTCCTGTTTTTATAAGCGGTTTCACTGGAGTCTTTATATAGTATTTACCTGAAACATTTGAACTTAGTGTATTTTCAGAACAGCTTAAAATAAGGGAAGTAAAAGAGTTGGTAACAGCGTTCTTGAGATTAATCAAGACTGTAACACTTAAAGGATTTTTTGAACAGAGTATTACAAATGCACTGCAAGATTCAACATCACAACGTGAATTTAAAAGTATACTTTGTTGTTTGTACTCCTCAGAGAATAAGTTCTGAGGTGAGTTCACCTTATCTGAATCACCTCCTAGATTTTGCCTCCCATTGCTGGATGAAGAACATGCATGGAATAGGGCAGTCTGTGTCCAAGAAGGTGTTGAAAGAAAATTAGAAATTTTTGTGCAAGTCCGTGACTCTCCTCACAAGAGTTTAGAGCTGTATAAAATCTCTCTGTGATACCACATTGTTCTTCCTGAAACATTTCTGATATAATCTTGTTTTCAAGCTGAGTTTTTCAAGGGTTGGCATGAGGTCATTAATGGTAGTCTGCAATGTGAGTTCAGAAGTTGGATAGTCCTCAGGCAGTGCTGAACCAAATTCCTGCTTGACCTGGTTTTATTGATTGCTCTCAGAACCTTAACAGATTTTTAAATGGACTCAGTAGCTGGGTTCTAGCCCTAGATCTTAAACTGTTTTTAAACCAATTCATAATATGTAGCACAACTGATAGATCAGTGTGAGAGGGGAATGTTGCCCGTGTGTTTGAAAGCAATGGAAATGAAAACGCTCATTAAAGAATCCTGGTTAGCAAATTGGTTGTTATTTAGGTTTTTATTCTTTCTTTTGTTGCATGTCATTTAGACTGCTGTTAATAGTTTGTTAATAGTTACATGATGTTTAGATGTCCTGAAAATTGCGATTAAAACCTGAAAAAATCAGCACAAAAGCATGATTATTTTCTCTCTCTGTTAGATGGGGTCTGGTAGAGAAGCTCACTCTCTTGGGAAGTTTTCCTTTCCTTAGCAGAGGCAAAGCAGATGGGATTTAGGACACTAGCAAGGGAACAACGTCATGGTGAAGAGTCCAAGCAGCCATGGACCTGAGCAAGAAACGACCTAGACCTTAGAGATGCCCCTGGTAGCTGCCTCCAGCCTGTTTATATAACAAACACGGTCGCTTTGTTTTCAAGGCCAAAGCACTTATAGCGGATTTATTTTCTATTGTAAGTCACATGTGAGGGTTCTATTGTCTTTTTTTCCCCTAGGCTTACAGAAATAATACAGCAAAGCAGCATTTGACATTTACCAATCTGAAGATACTCTCGTATATTGAGAGTAATTGTAGCTGAAGATAATAGAGTTGTCTTTGTAGATGTAACCCTGACAGTTTGTTACCACCTCACATATACAGAGCAAAATACCCCCCCGCCGCCTCGGTTCCAACCATTTCCAATCTCTTTATAAAATTACAGCCTTCTAAGCAATTTCTTCCTTATGTACAGAGGTAGGTAGGTATGTCTAGGGAACAATTCAGTTGCCTAAACATTGGCATCTAGTGTCATTTGAAATGTCTTTGGTTATGCAGATCATCCCCATGGAGCTTGCAGAGGATGCAGTAGCAGCCGCGTCCCAGGCAAGGGCACCTCAGCCCTTCTGAAGTGGCTTTCGGCCCCCCTGCTTGGGCAGCTGAGCTGATTGCTAGTCAATGTGAAAATGCAGTTAAGTTGGACTGTTAAGTTCTGCCAGCAAGGAAATACATGGGATTTCTCTGGCTGCAGAGCACTACTTTTTTATTATCTCTCTCTCTCTCTCTCTCTCTCTCTCTCTCTCTCTTTTGTTCTTTTAAAAACTACTCATTCGTAAACTTTGACATTTCCAAGTAATAGGTCTAATTTGTAATCAACTTTATTTTCTTGGTAGGTTGATATATGTGGAAAACTGGTTTCTCTGAGGTTAAAAGAAAGATTGTCTACTTTTTTCCTTTCTAATTTCACAAAAATAGGCTTACTCTATGTTCTTGGGGGGGGGGGGTAAGCAATTGCAATTAAACAGCTACTCAATTCCTAAGAGTTTTAAAGTTGGACTATGAGCCCGAAGGACAGGAAACATGCCACGTTGCTCTTGTTAAGCAGACAGTTTATTACCGCAGTTGAGACTAGAGGTTTTGCAGTTTCTTCACAAATACATTTTTGGAGGATGAGTCAGTAAAGCAGTTATCTAATGTATCCATGTTGACTGCATGTAGAATTTTGTATTCTGTGTAATTATACTCTTTCCAGGATAATACTGTGGATCTTTTTTCTTCTTTTTACAGGATTCTGCTCAGGAGAGTGTCATTACCCGAGATATTCATCGCACGTTTCCAGCACATGATTATTTCAAAGATACAGAAGGAGACGGTCAGGAATCTCTGTACAAAATCTGTAAGGTACAGTCAGTACTCTGAATTTAAGTGTTTTTATACTTAAGTATTTTACATATTTAAGTATATTTAATATTCTCCCTCCCCCCCAAGTAAACCTGTTCTAATCCAAAACACTACTCAGTAGGATTTTAAAGCTTTATTTAGGTTAATTGTGAAGACTGTAGTTTTTCTGCCGTACTAAATTTCATGTCTCGTAAGATGCCTATCAGAAGTTGAGGCTCATGCTGGCTTTACTAACGGAGTGGTTGGTGTCAAAGGTCTGTTTCAGTCGGTGTGTGAAGCTGCTGAACTTTTTTTTGCTGATAGAGGCTTCAGAGAAAGAGCAGCCCTGAGAACTGCACTGCAGTGAGGTTAAGGAAGCCTCTTCATAAGCTAAATACCTAGAGAATAGATTTAGGTGATCTTTCTACAGTATATAGGTATAACTTTCCAATCATAGCTCTCAAATAAGCTCTGATGAAGGAATATCTATTTATTTTTTTTTCCCAACTTGCGGATGAGGGAGCTCAGGTATTAAGGGAACAGACTGGGCTGGGTTACAGACAGACATGTTGCTAAGGAGAGAGGCAGAAAGAACATTGCAGCTAGATACGGGTTCCACTGTTGCCGATTGTAGATTTTAATTGTGACTTTATTCTGTGTCCTTTTCATCTCTTTTTTAACATCTATTGACACGTAGAATACAAGAGTGCTTTAGGGGAAAAAAAAGAAAACTATTTCCCTTCTCTTCCCTTTCCTCATTACTCGTTTTTTCTCCTCCAATGAATTAGCAGATAGGTAGATATTTGTGAGATGGAATTGTCAATAACAAGCAGCAAAGCCAGAGGAGTTCAGTAAACAATGTCCTGCCTTTTGGGCATGATAATACATACTGCTCTTCTCCAAATATATGCTGTGGTGATAGTCTCCTGTTCAAATAATAATTGGGCATGTGTTAAATATAGCTGCTTTGATTAGATATTGTTGAATTCATTGTTCTAGGTAATTCACATTAGAAAAATAAATGAGGAGCATAAAGGGCTTTGGACCAATTACGTTGATTTCACACTAATCTTGGAACATGAAAGGTGTTCGTGAGGGCTATGAGAAAAATGTTCTCATGTCAATCTTTAACAAGAATAACTAGGACAATGCAGGTAATTGTTGGCTTGTCAGTTTGATATCAGTTAAATGAAAAATGATGGAATGGCATTCAGCTTTATCAAGGATTAAATGTGAAAATATATTATAATGAATACCTATGGGTTTATTGAAAATAGATTTTGACAAGCCAATTAAAAAAAAAGAAAATACAGCATGGGTGAAAGTAATTTTATCAAAATTCTGTAGATAATTTGATCTGATGCTACGCACAAATTGTAGCTGCCAGACAAGTTAGAATACAAGTTACACATTAAAGACTTGACAAGTAGCTAGCCAGGAGGTCTTTAATTATCAGCATTAAATAAATGTTTTTAAACACACTTGTTTATTTGATGCATTTATATTAGTCACTTGAAAGAACAAAAAAATAAAGATTTGCAGATGACAGAAAGGGGAAATGTTTAATAAAAAGGGTAAGAGGATATTAGATGAATCTGACATAGGAAGACTGTGACTCAAGTTCCTCAGCATTTCACAGCAGATGCAGCTGCTCTTGATTTTAATTACTGTGTCCAGAATTCAAGACAATTGGAAGGAATTTGTAGAAGATCCGTGAGACCTATTCTATGATTTGAGAACATGCTTTAGAAGGAGAAATTCCAGCAGCTTAGTCTATTCTGTTTAAGAAAGAGGAGAAGATAAAGATTAATCTGACTTAGAGAAATTTTCTACCTAGCAGGCAGCATGAGAGAGACAGATTCTTGTTCTTCCCAAATTTCCCTTGGTAAGGATGAAATACATCATTTGTTTTCCAAAGCCTGGGAACTCTTCCCACTCTCAGGACCTCTCTCTCTATCTCTCTCTCTCTCTCTCTATCTCTCTCTCTCTCTCTCTCTCTCTGCAGAGTAAGAACCTTCACCTCTTATCCCTGCATTTCTTGAAGGGTTTGATCACAACTAGCTGTATCTGTCACCAGTTGAAAACTACTTTTGTTTCCTCAGGGTATTTGGCTTATATCAGCAGTTGAATCACCTCTGCCATTTTGCCACTTTATCTTGATAAGAAAACATCCCACATAGCATATTTGCGGTCAGGTTTTGAATCACTGCTCTGAACCTTGCGTTATCAGCAGACTTTGTTGCCTCACTCTGTGTGGTTTGTGCAGGATGGGTGAATATTTTCAGCAGTACCAGCCCCATCATCTCCTCGTGTAGGGCTCTGGGAGTTAGCTCACCCTTGCTTTTGTGGATGCAAACTTGCTGTTTATTCTTCTTCCTTGTTTCCTATCCTTTAATCATTTATCTGAATTTATAATGGGACCTTCTTCTACAGTGGTTTAGTTTCTTTAAAAGTCTTTTAGCAGGGATGTTGATTTTTTTTCAGAAATCTTAATAAGCTGTACGGACTATATCACTTGTGTGCTGCTTCAAACGGTTTGTGAAGCTCTGCTTCCTTGCACAACAGCCCTACTAAATCTTCCCCGTGGCATTATTCAGGGGGTTGGGTTTATGTTCAATGATTCCTGCCAACTTGCCAGAGTGCCAGGGATCAGACTTAGCTTTGATGTAGCTTTCTAGGTAGCCCCTTTTCCTCCAGCCTTGCCCCATTTCCCTAAATGGCCCTAGCTATGCAGTCTCCAAATGTCTGTGGCTAATTAGAGCTTGAGTTTGTGAGGGGAGTTATAAAGAAAGAATGTTTTAAAAAACAATTAATTTGCTTATCAGCTTATTACTTTGTTGGGAAATAATGTTTTGACATCTTCCTATTTGCAGCATTGCTTTTGATAGAGGTACTGGGAGATACTGGGTGTTCGTGCTGTTTTTCTAAGGTGAAAATAAGCAATTTGAATAATGAGATGATTGAATAAGGGTAGAAGAAGGTTATTCTAGAGGAGGAAGGTGAAAACTGCAGCAGCGCAGGCGATGGGAGCCGCCGGGCAGCGGGGAGGCCGGCGCGCGCTGCCTGCCGCGCTGCAGCGCTCCCGCCTTCCCCGCGGCTCTCCCGCACAGCGCCGGAGGCTGAGAAAGCTGCACACTTCTTCTGTGGAAGAACGTTTGTGTAACAAAGTAGCTAAAAATAAACTTTGAAGGCTGACAATGATGATGAGCGATGAGAGGGAAGAGCTAGCAGCTCCGGCTTCTGGATTTGTGATTTCACCCAAGGACATCAGATGAGCCAGGTTTGTACAGAGCAGACATCTTTGGAAAATACTTCTGCTTCTTAGGCCCTTTCTGTTTCAATACCAGGACAATTCTAGATATATTTGAAGAGTTCCTTCTCCATGTTGCTTTGAATAACAGAATAATGCTCTTGACCTACTTCCATACTTACATATGTAGTTAACAGCCCAGTGCTTCAGGGGATCAAAGCACTTGGCAGAAAGAGTCCCTTGGCTGCTTGGAGCGTGTGCAGTGCACAATTGAACGTGACACGTGTTTTCTCTAACTTTCTGATTAAAGTAACTCCTATTTGACAAACAACCACCGAGACTTTAATAAGAGAAATGCAATATGTTGCAGAGAAATCAATCAGTTTCTCTAAGTTAACAATCTTACTGGGCAAGCAGCAGAAATAGGGGTAACCTTTCCCTGGTTTGGTGAATCTCAATGATCTAAAGCTGATCTTAGTGTTTAAGTGTGCGTGTGTGTGTGTGTGTGTGTGTGTGTGTGTGCGTGCACACGCACGTTTGTTTTCTTTCTCTCTCCTGTGAAAAAGGTATGAGAAGATCTGTGTCACGAAGCACTTGGTTACTGAATACTTGTCTCCTTGGTTCATTAAATGCAGAGTTTATTGCTTTGCCAGCCGTAGCTGCTAGAAGGTTTTACATGCTGGATAGGACCACTTGTTGGTGACTGTGACACCAGGCGCTTAGTTTCAGTAGTTGTCCCAATGTCGTCCTGTTGGTATCCAGAGGAGCAGAGGGAATGATGAACTCATTCTAGCAAAGCTAATACTGAATGGGACCCATCATTATATTTGACCTGTAGATGATTGCTGTAGATGATATCACGGAAATATGGGTTGAGTTGCTCTTCTGTAGCCAGTAGTTTTTATGCTATTGGTTAGCACTGCCCTGTAAATTTTGGGTCTTTCATTTTCTTTCTTAGTTTCAGTTCCTTGCAATATCTGTCTCTCTCTCCTCCTAGGCATTTGCTGCATTTGTCCACTTAGGTTTAGGCTTAGCTGATTGCAAAGGCTGGTTGCTGTTGCTTTCCTAGAGTATAAGCAAGGCCATAAGCAGAATCAGTTAAGAGAGATTTTTCATCTATTTTTAGTTGTTTATTTTCTGCACTTGTGCATTGAAGAGCAGTTTTAGTAAATATTGTTGTCTTGTTTCATGCAAAGGCTTTTTAATGTTATCTTGTCTTCTTCAATTTACATATTAATAAGGTTCCTTCTCTGTGCATCTGTGCTCAGCAAGGAAGCAGTGGGACTGTTCCTGCATATGGATTTTCTGCTGAGCCTGTTCTAGTAAAAAGGTCAGGACTGTGAATCTTGAGTGCTGGGGAGAGCACAGAAGCTGTTCCGGGAGGAGCGCCGGGGACGAGCAGGGCAGCAGCTCCCTGCGCCGACCCTTGCGGTGCCTGCGCTCCTGAGGAGGCCCAAGGGGCAAAACGTACCTGCCTCTCTGCCATGCTCCGTCAACGGGGAAATAATTTCTAAAATAGAGCTTCAGCTAACACACAGTGATGTGGATGTGCAGTCAGGCTGCTCGGATATTCTTTAGGGGCTCTCTTTAGTTTGCAGTGTAATTGCAGTTAATGTAATTGAATTACTGATATTTGCTAGGTAGCACTGGGCTTTTTGCTGTTTCAGGTATGTTTGAATGTTCAGCAAGCACAAGCAGTGATCTTTCATGCTCCCGAGGATGCAAACAAAATGAAAACCAATTTCTCTTGGCGTATGAGCTGTATTCCTTACTATTCATTTTTTAAATATTGGGAGAGATGAAGCTCTCATCTCTCCCAGCACACAGATAGCTATTAAACAGAGGCTTCAGTCCTGTAGATGAATTGGTCATTAGTTAAAATGAGTTAAAGTAGGTTTTAAGTAAGGCTTTAATAGGTTTATTAGAGAGAGAGAGAGAGAGCGTGCGAATAATTTAAGTCTTATTTATTTGAAACGCTGTAATCAGAGATTCCTGAGGCACAGAAGAAAACAGTAGTTTGAATGTCAGTGACATTTTCACAGGTTGTCCTGGGAAAAAATTCAACTCCAAGTTTTGTGAAAAGCTTTGAGATGTATTTAGGAGAACGTTTCTCGGTCTGCATAAATATTTTTACATGCAGAATTTGAGTTTAATCATCCTCCCCCACCCCACACAGGACATTTTACTCCTTTGGCCGCAATTTCAGCCTCTGCCATCCTCTCTGAAGGAATTCCTTTTAATTTCTAGTGGCTTTCTTACCCATAGTCTTTTTGGAGGAGATTTGTTTTCTCCAGTGTGGTGGTTTTAAACTCTTATTATAAAACATATTTGGATTAAATCACTACTGTTGTTAGCAAATTATTAACTATTGTGTTAATAGTATTTCTCAGAGTGAGAACCCACACACAAACTGATTGTTTCTTGTTAATTTTACATCTTAGATTTCTTTAAGAAAAACAAAGGTGCTTTTATATGGTATGAAAAAAGCAGCAAAATCTGTTACTTGTTATTTTACATGTCGTCTTCTAAATAGAGCTATTCTTCAAAAGCAAAAATTAAACATCTTTGGACATCCTATAGAAATATTAGACATCTGTATCCTGGTAGATTTCTGGACACAGAAATAAAGGGAAAATATTCTTCCTGAACTGCCTCTCTTTTTTTTTTTTTTTTTTTCCTTCCAGTTGTTACTTGAGTTATTACTATTATCCACAGAGCTTGGCCTAGGGAGGCTTCCCATCAGCACCCAGGTACAGAAGTGTTAGCAGGGCCCTTGGGGGGCAGAGCGTGAGGATGCAGCAGTCTGCAGTGCTCTCTTATCTGCCCCACATATGTTTAGAGGGTAATTCTAATAAAGATGTGATATATTACAATTTGGACACAGTAAGGATGATGTGCATTGGTTTTGGTGCTCTTTATTTTTTTCTGTGGATGCAATAATGAAAGCACGGTGCTCAAGACGTACTCGAGAGGTTGACATGTGGATATAACAGAAATATTAGTGTTACTTAGTATAAATAGTTTCTTCAGAAAAATAAGCCAGTGTGAAATACCCATGTAAATCCTGTCATTGTGCTGCATGTGGTGTGTAGTAGTTAATGTACAGTGTTTTAATTTTGGACCATATCACACCATCTCTGTAAATGACATCTCTAGTGTTAATAGTGACCACAAGGTCACTTAAAAACTTAAAAGAATAAGGATCTGTGTGAGATAAAAATGGAGGTTTTTTTCTCAGTTGTTCTATGGTCTTAGCATTCATTTAATTAAAGAAAAAAAAAAAAGTAATAATATAGGAGGACTATCTCCTTATAACCTGTGTCTCATAATCTGGGGGAAATGATCTGTCAGTGACCTGGGCTAACTCCTATGCTGTTGATCTGAAATGCTAACCTTGTTTTAGTGAGCGTCACTGATAATACTTTTAATGTCAAGACTGTGAACTGTTTCACAGCTTCTTCAAACGTTTAAGAA